>JAUELH010298233.1:0-10197 GCA_031471375.1 Hermissenda crassicornis | reverse complement strand
TCTTTTTCGTAAGTGTATTCTTTGCACCCCCATGAATACATGGGGCCCCCCACCTACTGGGGCGGTAATGAGACTGCTCAGGTTCGTTTGCTTCCCCTCACCCTGATGTGAGAGTACTAAGCTCCGATCACCAACGACAAGGTGAACCCTTGATGGGGATTTCATTTTACTGATGTATTAAATTAAACTATACAACAATCTAGATACCATTTATTATTTCTCATTTATCTAAAATCTAATGTTACCTCGGTGAAAGGGATGAAAACTTCACTTCCACTTCAACACATATTGTACCGATGTATTCAATTATAGAGCTATCTAGATAGAAGTATTTATTATTTCTCATTAATCTAAAATCTAATGTTACCTCGATGTGCTGTACTCATACCTTAAACTGTGCTCGATCCAATTAAATGAAACATGAAACTGAAAGTGAAAGTGAATAAAATAAAGTGTGCAATCAACCAACACTGGACGAATGTCTTCCCTTACCTCCCCACAGCCACGAATGTACACACCATGATTTAATGTATCAGTATCATCTAGATAATCTAGATAATCTTCTTAGTGGAAGTGAAATGTCAAACCCTGCGCCTACGTCTGGAGATGAGTAAATTAATAAGTAGTCGATTACATGTTTGTAGATGTTGGCTGGTGAATATTGATAATACTGGCGATTTGATTATAATAATAGGTTGCTGCTTGCTATACACTTTATTACGTTTATCTCATGATGTATTATTTAGAAACAAGAGCGTCAGACTTGATTCGTTCCGTGAGGTTTTGGGTTCGACTCCCAGGGGCGTATCGACCAAACCAACCCCCTTATAATAGAACGTATACTATTACATACTATTATTATTGTATTCTCTGAAAAGTGATCAGTTTAAGTGTACCTAAAACTAAATGCATATTTACTATTATCAATCCTTCCTCTTACTTAAATCCCAAAATATTAAACAACTTTGGAAAATATCAATTACAGAAGCTCAAAAACGTGCCTTAAAATTAAAATCATCCCATTGGACTGCATGTAGAATGTAGTTACGTGGGGTCAGTGACCAGGGGTAGCAACTCAAAAACGGTGAAATGTGGGGAAATATTGATTGCAGTTGTCCCCCTTCATTCACTATTCGGTCATGTTGGGACTATTCATTGAATTACAAATTACAGATTGTAATAAATATGTTTTTGTTGATAATATTATTAGTATTAGTATTAGTAATATATGAATGATAAAAGAATTCGAAAACTTAAACAAATAGATACGTACCTATTGTAATGTAAATAGCAGAGCAAAGTACCGCGTGACAGACTAAAGAAACATTGTAGTAAGTTAAGTGTAAGTCATTTGTGATTTACACGAATGAGGCGTGTGTGAACATTATGCGACTGGTTTTCTCCCCTGCTGAACATTTCGTGTGTTACGCACCCGGGCAACAGCATTTTATTTCTTTATTGGTTTATATTTATATGAGAATGACAACTAACACTAACCAATTAATGAACACTGTCCTCTTTTCTTTGTCTTCTATCAAGACTCCCTTTTTCTTTGGGAGGGATTGGGGAGTCTAGCAGCAGAGCTGGACCAATATGGTGCAGACCAGTGCCACTCAAGGGCCCCTACCAAACCAATGGCCATCCCCATTCAGTGCATTGTGGGACTCTATGTGGGTCACTTGCTATCTAGATGAACCGGGTAGTTTTGTACATAAAGGGTGGTAGAAGATCCTGGGTCGGGATCACGATGCATAGTTTGGGGTATGGTGGCTATTGTTTAATTTGGTGTGTTTGTACCTTTTTGTGACGGATGATTATTATTTTTTTTGGTAAATCATCTGTCTGTTATATCATTAATCATTTACTTTTCTTTTTCAGGAAATCTACCTCTGCTCAATCTTTTAACTTGACTTGTCATCTTACTGTTTCCCAGCGCGATATGACCTAACTGTGTCGATGTGCTCTCTTCTACTTCTTAAAAACAAACAAACAAAACAAATAAACAAAACTTAGGATCAGAAGAAGAAAAAAGGGAGGGAAAAAATCACACTAGAGTAATTGATTTATTGGACTCAAATTCAAATAGACAACATGCACACCAAAGTTTCTGACATCGGACAGACATAATAATAAATAAATGTCACTTGAAGTTTAAATATTTATGCTTTATGTACCTTTGGGAAGATAATTTCATACATGCACATACACACACATACAATTCTCCATAATAATATCATATCACTCATCTCACATACAAACAGCAATTGATTGCCTTTACTTTTGTCCAGATTTTGGAATGCTATCAATACAGCCGTGACAAGTAAAGAATACATTATATCATTATGTACCATGAAATACAGAATTGCAAGAAAACAAGGGTGAATGACTATTTCATGAAAACTACACAATGAAATGAAACAAATTTATATCTGAAATAAGATTAAGATGTGTGTTAAGTGTCTCAACTTTTGCCATGACAATCATATCAGTATATTCTACTTCATACACTAACTTTAAAAGTAATAGTAATACAGTACATGCCGCAAAGTGCACACATTCCTACACTGATGGATTTTGTTTTCTCAACCGGCAACCTCATTTACATGCTCCTAGAGATGAAACACTAATTCATAATTCAATGTGTTGGTAGACAGCATGACCACACGTTTTAATGAGACAATACGACTACTGCTGAAGGAGGTGTGAATTGTGAATGAAAGATTATGTACACATGCATCACAGCTCCTGTCATAAAATGAGACGCAGCGTAACTGAAACTGTCTACACACATAATACAATAATAATAATAATAATAATAGATGTATGGTCATGCAGGTAGGTGTGATATCACAGGTATAGAAAATATGATTTCTACTGATGGAGGTGTGAATGAAAAGAATATCATTATTTATCACAGCCTTTGTCATGAGATGCAGCGTGATAAAAAGTGTCTAGACAACTAAGACACAGTGACCAGGTGTGGAGTAACTGCCTATGTGTCAAATTGTCGTGATATGCTAACCCCGGTGACCTGTGACTCCCAATGGTGTTAATCACTCCGGGCGCATGTACTGTATTACGCATTTCAAATTGCTTTTTAAAACCAATCAGATTGAAATTGTTTTCCAAAATAATGCAATTCACTCGACTTTGATCAAGATCGCGAGGATATCAACTTATTTGAAATTCGCCTCAACCACTATGGAAGTGGAAGCAATGAGAGAAATTGAACCATTTCAAATTATTCATCTCATCAACAGTAATAACACACAGCTTTAAGAAAAATGTAATTTTTTTTTTTTTACAAAGCATTTTCTAATTAAGTTTCTGGAGAGGTATAAAAGTAAAATCTCAGCACAAGAGATCAGAGTGTCAAGTTTCATGTAATTTGTAATCACAAATTCATTGCAATTGTGACTTCGGCACAATAAATTTGTCAATGATGGAACGTTTGTATGTATTTTATAGGATTGTTTCCGAATCCATAAAATCAAAACACATAAGACCATTTAAAAACTCTTTCAACAGGACTTGAACTCAAGACAGGAGACAGCAGTAGTTACTAGTATGCAACCAAACAGTTGCCAAAAAGCGGGCCAAAAATTGTGGCTACAGAAGTGGTTATAAAGGTCCTACTTTCTATTCCATGTGAGATAATTCAACCATCAACCTTCTGTGATCATTTTCCAATGGGTTCCAAATCATCTTCCTATTCAGCTATCACTATCATATTTCCTGGCACACTATATTATTAATAATATTGACAAATAAATCAATTAGAAAAAAAACAAAAAAACAACTTCAACATTAGTATAATAGTAACCTACATCCTCACTATATTCTACTGCTCCCTTGTTCCTTCACTTTTTACATATTTTGCTTGTTTGTTTGTTAAGAGAGCACATCGACATAATTAGGTCATATCGTGCTGGGAAACAGTAAGATAACAGGTCAAGTTAAAAGAGTGGGCAGAGGTAGATAACGTGAAAAATAATGATTAATAATATAATAATAATATAAAAAATATAACACTCAACAGACAGATGATTTCCACAAAAAAAATATCATCTGTAACAAAAAGGTACAAACACATTAAATTAAACAATAACCACCCTACCCCAAAACTGCATCGTGATCCCCACCCAGGATGTTCTACCGCCCTTTATGTACAAAAGTGCCCAGTTCAAATAGATAGCAAGTGACCCCGATAGATTCAGTCCCACAATGCACTGAATGGGGAATGGCCATTGATTGGGTAGGGGCCCTGGCTGGTCTGCACCATATCTGCCAGAGCCCCCAACCCCTCCCAAAAAAAGGGAGTCTTGATAGAAGACAAAGAAAAGAGCGGGAAAGTGTTCATTTATTGGTTTGTGAACAAGACAGTTGTCCTTGTCATTTAAACCAATAAAGGAATAAAATGCTGTTACCCTGGTGTGTCAACTCCACAGTTTACAAGACAACTGGGAGGAGCATGCCACATGGGCGTTTTACATATTTATGATTGTGCCATGGAAAAATGAACAAAGTACTTAACCCTTTCCGTACTAGAAAAAGCATGCCCAGCCATCCTAATCATACTAAGCTAAGGGAGATAACTCGACATTTCAGTTCAAAAAATCGTGACTAAAGTATATGGCCCATTGAGACAGTTCAAGCAGTATTAAATCTAGGAACTTTTCTTCTTTGAAAAGAACTATTCGAAAAACAAAAGTAGTGAGCCTAACTGTAGTAGATCCGTACACAACTGTAGTGACTGTTAGCGGTCGCAAGAGCGGTCGCAAGCGCCCGCATTAAGCGGTCGCAAGCGCCCGCATTAGTATGATCGGTAAGTAACGTTTGTGGTCGCAAGCGGTTGCATTAGTACGGAAAGGGTTAAGGGTCGTGGATGGTAGGGTATTATAAGTAATTATGTGTTACTATTACTTGTACCTGTATTAATAGGATGGGTAATATGCAAAAGTTGAACAGAATTTCAGGTGAATCTTACCAATGGCTAAAAAAGTCAGATAATTAAAGATGACATGTTCAATCATAATATATTATGTAAATGGAAAATCCCAAAGATGATAACTCGACTTAAAATCTAGATTATATGAATGAAGATATAATAATAATAATATATAATATAAAAGTAAAATGTTGTACCTAGGCAGTTGGTTAAAAATATTTTGAAGTGTACAAGTACATAGGCTGAGACATACATACACCTTGCAATTTGGTGGCGCTTATTATAGATTCATCATTTGATGATGTCACAGAGGCTCAAATGACTGGCAAAAAACCCAACAGATGATCTTAGTAATGGTCACTTTCAAAAAAATATGCTTACCTTTTGAATGTTGTTATACTCTTCTTCTAAGGATTCTTTGCTTATATTTATATCAAGATTTTATGAAATATCTATAGACGATACATCATATCGTGTTTCAAGTTTGATGGCCAATACCAAACAGTTTGCAAAATGTAGATGATGGTAGTTTGTCACCTCCCTTTGTCTGTCAACCATCAGCATAAAGATAAAAAATAATTATGTTTGTTTTGTTTATTTGAGAGCACATCGACACAGTTAGATCATATCAATGGCAACCATACCCCCAAACTATGCATCGTGATCCCAAGCAGGATTTTCTACCGCCCTTTATATACGAAAGCACTCAGTTCCTCTAGATAGGAAGTGACCCTGATAGATAGTCCCTCAATGCACTGAATGGGGGATGGCCATTGATTTGGTATGGTTCCTGGCAGGTCTGCACCATATTGGTCCAACTCTGCCAGAGCCCCCACCTCTCTCAAAGAAAAAGAACAGGACAGTGTTCATTCCTTGTTTTGCGAACAACACACAGTCATTCTTATATAAACCAATTAAGATATAAAATCATGTTGCCCGGGTGTGTGAACTCCACAATTAATTGGACAACTGGGAGGAGCATGCCACGTAGGCCTAATTCTAATTTCTTATTTTTTTACATGTAATGCTTCTCTCTCCTCTTCATCAGCACATGCCAAGAAAATGAAAGTGATACAATACAAAACACTTGAACTAAAAACAAATGTTAAAAAGGAGAGAAATGAAAGAACAAAAATCGTCTCAATATAACTTCAAATTTACATATAAATATGAGGGGAACATTGTATATGAATATGATCATAATGAAATCCCAGCACCTTATAATCTTCTCTAATGACAAATTAAAGAAAAATGAAAAAGGTGGCAACATGAGATAAAGATCCAACATGATTCTTCCTTTTCTTTACACTCTAAACTTACACAAAACATAAGAATGAAAACTAATTGAATGGAAATTCAAATGCCGTACAGTTATAACATATCAACAATGAAATAATCATATTCAATTGTCAATAGAAACAGGAAATTCAATCATGATTAAGTTTATTATCATAATATTACGGCTGACTATTGCCAAAGAAAAAAAAATTTAAAACGAAATTCACTCTATGCTGATGTGACCAGTCAGTTATTCATTAAAATTAAAGCAATGCTTTGTGTAAATTCAAAAAAACAAATGACAATAATTTCCTCTTAATCTTAAAAGATCAGTGGTGGGCAGCTGGGTCCATATAAACACACATTCACATTTTTGACAAATATATTATCAGCACTGATGAATGATTCCATGGTCACATTATAATAATAAAATGATACAAATTAGTATACATCTTTCCAAAACAAAACAAAATGACATTCTTCACCCTCCACAACAATGAATTTAAACCTGAAAATACACAGGGTCTGGGATTGTTTTTCTTTCTTCTTTTAAACTTTACATGCCCTGAACAGAACAAACCAAACAGCTGTGATGGTATAGAGTTAGAGAGCATATCGATACTGCATAGGTCACATAGACCTTGGAAACATGATGACCATTGGATTTAGTTAAAGAGTGCGCCGAGATAGTGCTGTGGTGTATACTATTAATATTAAAACAAACAACATTATAATTCAACTTTTTTTTTAATGTTTGCGATTTATTTAGTACTTTTGACATTGACAAGTAATCATAACAATAGCAATGCTTTACTTCCTGATATTTCATTCCTGTATCTCACAACTGGTTTGTTTTCCCAACGCCTAGCCATAATATTATGAGGCATAATGTTAAACATAAAAATGTGACAACTCTTGACACCTTTATGGTAGTATCCAAAATGTGTCATATCATGTTCATTCTCTTTAACATTACTCAAAAATAAAATCCCCAAGCAAGTCAAGAGTTGATGGTAGAATTAAAATACAAGAAATACACCCCTCTTTGTGACTGGCCTGCAGAGACTAAGGTTTGTTTCCATTCCCATGACCAAAATCAATCAATAATAAATCAATTAGTACAATAATCGAAATATAGAAGATGTTGATAACAATACAACCCATCGCGACGGTTCAGTACGGAAGGTACAGATTGGCGAATTGAGTTATCTGCTATTTTTTTGTCTTTAGTCATTCCTGACGCAGCAGTTTGCATGTAATAAGCCAAAGAAGAATCCACAGGAGAAGTAACACCATTTTTCCTATCACTATCATACAATGTGAGAGTTGAAGAATCTACAGACAACACATGACATCACTTGATTGTAAATCAGATCCACGATCCACAAAGACCTCAGGCATTTTGAAATCGATCAAAGTTTTACACACCAAACACAGAAAATGTCTATGAAAAGGGATCCACTGCAAATACGACTTCCTGGTTTGCTTTAATTTTTCCATTCACAGAATAAATTTAATTTTACGTTTTTAAGTTGCCGACCAAAACTTGGCCACAACAAAGAAATAGAGAAGTCGGCAGTTAAGTGTCGGCACAAATTTTGGGTAATGACAACAGAATATACGGAAAAACGGTAGTCGGACACATACGCAGCGTGAAAATATGGGAAAGAGAGCTGTGTGTGTTCAAGTTCAAGCAGTGACATCGGTGTCGCTCGCGAACGACTGTGTCGACACACACAACGTGTGGGTTTTGCTTCCAACACAATAATGGAGAAGTGAAACAAAAATAGATGTCGGGGCGAATAATAATAAAAGATTATTTCTTTCTTCAAACTTCGAAGGTAATTGGGAAATCCTAATAAATGATATTGTCAGAATAGTCAGCAGATTTACAGGCTGATTAAGGTACTTGTAGCTATGGTGATGTCCGCGAGACCGTAAACAGGGTTTTTCTCAGGATTTTGATTTATTACCGCAACATCAAACTTAAATAACTTTGCCAAATATGGAGCAATCTTCATGAAATAGGTGTCATTTTAAAGGGAAACTACTACACTCTGAAATGGGGTGAATAACTCAAAATGTCCAGGATGCATCTTCAATACCAAACCGTGGTGATGGGTCACAACTGTTATCGAAATCGTAATATCTCTAAACAGTAGCAAATCGTATATTTAGGAGAAAACCAAAAGAATTAAATACGTACGTAACAGCTTTTTCACCTTACCAAGTATGAAAGCTCTTTGTTTGTGGGAGGAGACTTTACATACTAACAGAATAATCAGTGTTTTTGTTTTAAACTAACTCTGCATTGTTTGTGCATATGGACAAAAATGGTATTAACTAAACTTGAATTAAGCATGCGTTATCAACATCATGAAATAATGAAGAAAATGTATGCCTCAAATCAATTGTGTCACAACAACAATCCTGTTAGATCGATCAATGTTGTGCAAAACCCACAATAAAAATCCATTGATATTGATATTAAAGTAAATATGTTCACTAACTTCTTTTCAAAAATGACAGCAGGAGAAATCACTCATCACATAAAATGAGGTTTGGAGAGAGAGAAAAAAACAAGAATAGTAAATCATGAATACATGAATATTATGCTACTGTCTATGTCTAGAAAATAAACTTTCACTTTCACATGAATACCAATTACACCTCTCTTTGACCAACCCAACCGTCCTTGACAAGCATAATATAACATAAAAATCCAATTATATTAAAAACCGGAACATACCAGTATATTTTTCTTACAAACAAGAAACATCCAAGACAGTAGATAAAATATCAATAATTCTTTTTTTTTTTTTTTTAAAGGGTTCTAACACATGAAAACATTCCATTATAAAATAAAGTGGAAACTTTCTAATCATGAAATCTGATGGAACAGTATTCTTAAATTATAATTTATCCCTCTAATCTGGAAATGGGCCAAGATTTGAAGGAACGGTTTTAGGGAATTGGAATTGAAACCATTTTTTTTTTAAATATATAAAAAAATCCCTGAATCTTCAGTCACAAAAACAGCATACTCTATCAATAATATGCATGGGCTTATTTAGAATGGGGTGTGACAGACAAAAATTGATGCAGTGACAACAGTCAACACCTACATAAAATACATAGATAGATCGAATGATCTAGTCCAGCAAACTTCCACAAGCTTGAATTCAGGACGGCTATTGAACAATGTAATTTACTGTTCCGTTTTGACAACCACAATTTCCATGACGCTCACATGAAGAAAGGCTTTTGAGATTCCTTGAGTCTGAGGAAATTCAATATCCCACTGACCCCACTAATCAAAAATTATGTACAGAGAATAAGACCATGCACAATTAGAGATTGCACTGAATCATGACATTAAAATATGTTGTAACTTATGGGTAAAATCTTCATAATAAAGTCTGTTAAAATTTAACTTATGGGACAAAATGTGTATAGGACCTAACCCATGATTGTAAAACATGTTTTCACTGGATGAATGAATTAATTAAACACTCTCCCAAATTCAACAGTTGTGTAACTTTGGCTTGGAAAATTCCCCCTCAATGTGTCATGACATTTGTTTGCTACTTTTACATTGATGATACTCATAAAAGTGATCTATCTATTCTACAAGAAACATAGACCCCCATCTTCAGACTCTTCCTCTTCCTCTGTATTCTCGGTGTCACTTAGACCAAGATCTTGATACTTATGGCCAGAGGCTGGAGAAAAAAAGAGAGAAAAGGAGATTTTGTATTTCGAAAATTGTCGTAAAATAGCTAGTTACATCTATAATAATAATAATAATGAAGATCATTTATAATGAGCCCAATCCCGTCTACAAAACAGCTCTAGGCGCCCTTACATATTATTCATAGGATCATACAATCTTATTCTTATCATGCACAATACACATAAAAAATATATATATAAATACATACATCCACATGGTGATATCATCAAAACACATT
>JAUELH010297789.1:0-10209 GCA_031471375.1 Hermissenda crassicornis | reverse complement strand
AATCCTTTTACAATCTGGTCGTCTAAATAAGAGGGGCATCATATGATAGTAATGTGGTGAAAATTTGATAACATTTTGTCCATTTTTTTTTTTAATAATTTTTTTAGTAAAGATACCCATTTTTGTTACTGGTTCTCAAATCATGGCGGTAGTGCAGGACCGTTTATAGTAAATATAGAGGCAGGTTAAGTGTTAAAGAAAAGTGAAAAATTAATTGTATTGGGAAGTCAAAGCTTTGACATAATCAATGGTATTTTTGTATTTTTACTCAACCCATGTCATTCCACTGCTCTGTTGACACACACTTTTGTTTATTTTTATTTGATTGAATTAAGTGTTCTGTAGCATCCCTACTGTGTGTGTCCTTGTGTAGTTTTGATGTGCTCTATCTACATATAACGAAAATGAAAACAAACTGCTTCTTACAACATTTGATATAATTTGTGTTGCAAATCATCCAAATTCTTGTAGTGAGTATTCATGACTATCGTCCAGAAGGCCACTTATCACTGAGATTGTATACAAGTTGTATCTTAATTGATTGTAAGATATGGAATTTGCTGTGGGTTTGTTGGGGTTTTTTTGCTGATATTTTTTCCATAATTTGTTTTTCTCTTCTGAGATGCATGACATTATCAATAGCTAGCATTTTGTAACCTGCAATTTGAAATGGACTTTTTGTGATTATTGCGCGAAATAGTCTATTAATTAGTTTCTTGCAATGAATGGAATGTATCCATAGGAAGTGACTTTTCTTGTCCATAACATCCTTCAACACAAAAATCTGTGGGCTTTAAGATGGTGTCTCTGGTATAGTCTACTTCTGTTCACCCTTTTGATGAAACCTATCGTCTAACTATTTCCCAGTACTGCATGACTTATTTTGTGTCAATGTCCTCTCTTTTAACAAACAAACAAAAAAAAACGTACACAAAGAAGTAGAATGATACTGCCATGGATTTTTTGCTTAATATCTTTTTAAGATGTCTGCCCTCAATGTTTTCTTGCAATAGAAGTATGGTCTAATCATTCACTCATTTAAACTTTGCATAAAATTTACTGTAAAATCAAATAAATGAAACAAACAAATAAAGCAATGCAATTAACATTTACAGCCATGCTGTCAAAGCGCATTGAGTATGACCTAGTCATGATAATGTGCTCAACAAGTGCTATGTATTGTTATTATTATTATTATTTAATAGATGCAAATTTAATTAGATTTCAATTACTGCTTGATGGGCACTTCTGGTAGAGTCTAGCTCTCTTTGCTCTTCTTACTAAACCGATCTTATTACTATTTCCTAGCATGATTTGACTTAAATGTGTCGATGTTCTTTCTTCACAAAAACAAACAAGATCACACATCTTTAAACTAAACATGTCATCCTACCTTTTCTCAGCCCTGCATGTCTTAATTCTAACAAACAAGCACAGCTAATCAGTGCTGAGTTTCAGCCATCGACAGGTGTCTCTGATAGAGACTATATTTATCCAACCTTGTTACTAGTCTGATGCGCCTCACTATTTCCCCAATATCCTTGACCTACATTTTCAAACCAAACAAAGTTTAAAGATATTCTAATGGGTTACTCACAACAAACATGCATTTATCCTTGGCTTAGATTGTTTTTTTAAGGCGTGTACTTTGATTAATGCTGTCAGATATATTTATATATTGTCTTGATTGCTTACAATTAACCAGAAATTGATTTACCAAGTACTTTTTCCTTACGTTAGAAGGTGTCTCTGATAGGGTCTCCTTTTAACTGTTTTAACTAAACTTTCTTTTACTGAGCACAATATTATACCCCAATTGTGTTGATGTTCTCCCTTGTTAACAAATGAAAACAAAATGAAAATATCACACTTAAGATTTCCTGACAAAATATGTCTTGTCATATTTCATATTGTCACTGTCCTCCCTCCAGGAAATGGCGTTAACCCGACAGAATTCCGTCCTTGTTGAGGAACTGGAAAGGAAAAAAGATATGGTAGTGTTGCACGGCGGGATTGGTGGCTTCAAGAGGAACAGTGTAAGATTTTCATGGTTTATGGTTTTTGTGTTTGTGCTGCTTGAATGAGTGCGTTGGGCATGCCAATGGTGTGTGATATCTGGATTTGGTAAAGGAAAATTACAAGGTGGTCATTGGTTCGAGAGCTTTGATTTTCATCATCTTTTTTGTCATTTTTGTTGTCATCATATTTTCATCATCATTATCATCATCACCATCATCACCATTATCATTTTTGTCATCATCATCATCATCATCATCATCACCATCATCATCATCATCACCATCATCATCATTTTTGCCATCATCAGGTTGTGGCCAATGTGATGAAGCTGTTCAACATTTTCCTCAAAGACAAGAGGACGGAGTTGACAGGAATGTTCCAGAGGCAGGACAAAGACAATTCCACCATGCTCCAGGTGGACGACGTCAAATTGTCTCTACGGTCGGCTGGCTTAAATCTGACAAATGTGAGTCCTTCTTTACGTACAGGGCTATGAATTGACACACACATCATGGCCATCCATTTGTGTTCTATCTGGTTTGTGTAATTAATCCAGTTTGACGTAAATGCTGGTGGTTTCAAAGTCACTCAATCATTCCTCTTTAAAAGAATGTTAAACAATGACCAGGTGTTGCTGCATGGTACAATGTGCTGCTAATATTCATTTCTATCAGAAAAGATTTTTTGGACGAATCTTGTTCTGTTCCATTCAGGATGAACCGAAAAATTAAGATTTTGTTAGAATGTAAAATATAAGAGTATAATGAAATTCTTTCTATGACTCCATCTTTCCAAGTTACATGCCTGTCCCAGGTTTTGAAGGCTCCGTGATATGTCTCACACCAATTTTCTTTGTCCCTTGCTTCCTCATTTTCAGTGACTTATTAATTGATCAGACCTGTGAATTCTTTAGTTCTTGTTTTACCACGATCAGTATCCGTCCTCCTCTTGCACATTTTCCTGATATTTTTCCACTCATTAAAAATTCATATTTACCCTTTCTCACAATGCCCAAGAAATCTCATTTGTCTCTCAATGATGTTAAAAAAAATCATGCTCTTTTTTTTTTGGTATGTTTTTTCCATTTGTCTTGTGGGCTGTGTATAGTGTATGGTGGTACTCAATGCATTTTCCTCAAGCACAACATCTGAAAAAGCATTGATAATATATTTCCTGACTTCATATATCATTGGCAAGCTTTCACAGCCATATAGTAATGGTGATCACATGTAATATTTCACTGCGGGTGGTTGGAGGGCGCCTCTGGTAGGGTCTACTGCTGTATGATCTTTTAACTAATCCTTTCATCTTACTATTTCATAGCACCGTATGACCTATATTGTGTCGATGTGCTCTCTTTTACAAACAAACAAAACAAAAACAAAATAATATTTCACTACTTACTTTAAATTGTCAAGGAGTAAGTTTGTAATCATTGGTGTCCGTCTTTCCCGTCCAGCGATACCTGGATCTTCTGGTGGACAGCATGGACACGGCACACAGCGGTTTTATCAACTACAGGTGAGGAAATGGTTGCTTGGTCAATGCACTGACCCAAAGGATGTGGGTTCAAGCCTCACTTGCAGCACTTTATATTTTCATGGTCAATGAAATTCACCCTCACCACTGCCTCCTTGTTCAATGTAAACGGATACAGGCTGGTGGGAAAGCAATCGGTGATAGAATCAATGTCTTATCCAAAGGATAACAGTCTACTACTGTCACTTATCTAAAGTCCCACCATGGAAGCTTCAAGGCTCACTCTTGTAGACTTATTTTTTCTCATGGAAAGGCTTGATGTAAGGAAGGGCTATGTTTTGTGTAAGGAAGAGTATTGTGTGACAGTGACAACATTTTAAGAGGTTTTTCTCTCCTATCTTTTCTAATCAATTACAAGAAGAGAGTTTTTGTAAATAACACATAGATGAAGTCAATTAGAAAATGTACCACATTTCTATTTCTAGTAGAGTGTGTTTGATTGAAATGTCATAATAACTTGTTGAATGATAAATGAAAGCAACAACAAGAATCTCTTCAATGTTTTTCAGAGATATTCTCTCAGGTGAAGCTTTCTCTGAACATTTTCGTCGTCGCCCTTCACGCGGTTTCCACCTCCTTAATCGAGCAGCCCTGGATGATGATGATGATGATGGTTGTCTCATTCACGATGAAGACATATGAGGGCAGGGACTTTGTTGTGCAAGACGCAAATAATTAGTCGATGTTCCCAGTGCAGTGAATGTTGACAATGTCAGAAATGTGGCAATAATAATTCCATGTCCTTTTCAAAGGTGTCACTGATTGAAGGGAATAGCACTGACATTGATTATTGTTGTCATACTTGTATTATTGTTTTCCAGAATGAAACCAAAAATAAAAAACCGAACCAATGATGATGTATATTTCTGATAATATGAAGAACATCAGATCAAAATGATACATATATAACTCACACCAAAAATGTTTAGAATTTCCAATCAGTCAAATGGATGGTAACATCTGTCCATGAAAGTGAAACTCCTCACTTAGTGGAAAATATTTGTTATTGGACTTTTTATAAAGGAATAAACAATACACTCTATCATTCCTGAATTCCTGCCTTCCAACTGGCCATTATGATTATATCAGAAACCCTGTGCATTGTATATTTATATATCATGATATAACCCCTGATTTACAATGGATTTATTTTACTCAAATTGAGATTCATACATGTTTATTTAATCCGTTTACTGATTTATTATACATATCTATGTTATATATCCAATGTAATCTGTATTTATCTGTTGTATACATATTATATGCATCAATTCAACAGTCATAAAAATCAAAATTTTGTTGATTTCTTCAACTTTTTCCTAACCAAAGAAACCAATAGTGTTACTTTTAATCAAAATTTCAAATCAGTCATTTTTATTCGTTTTAAGTGTGTTTTTCATACACATATGCCATACTATTACTTGTATTCTGTTTGTGAGGTTGTTGTGATTTGTGTAACCCATGGAGTTGTATTCTAATCCTAATCAGACATTTCCTGCTTGTGATCTGTGACATTGGTTTTCTCTTCGATAATATGTATCTATCTAAAGCATTTTGTCAATGTTGCTTCTGATGGAGGTGAGGTGATCCAATTGTAATAGTATTTTCCATGTGACTAGATGTTCATTTATTTATTTCCGCCATTAACAAAATTTACTCCCATTGCCTCTTTCGATCCAGGTGTAAAAAGGTACCAGTTTGTTGGGAAAGTGTTCTGTGATAGACTTAGTTCTGCTCTTTAAACTAGTCTTATCATGATGTTACTATTTCCCAAAACTTTATGACCTATAATGTGTGTCTATGTGATCTCTTCAACAAACAAACAAACAAACAAACAAGCAGAATAGACCAGCATCTTTTTCACAGTGATAGTTGGATTGGCCTTTACTTGTCTTCTGCTTCATACCAGTGATATAGAATTACGTTCTTGTGTGCTCACTTTCTCACATTCTATTTTGTCATGTGATTTTAACAGCCTAACTGAGCCATAACTAAAGTCGTGTTTTACTTTTACATTTTCATATACATTGATGAATTGCTGATATTTTTACAAGGTTTTGAAATGAATTGATGGAAAGGAGAGGCTGACAAAACTCGCTGAAAATAAATAATTGTAAACATTTAAGCAACAAAAATACACCTGAGGTGGCCTGTAGTTATTATTATTATTTTGTTTGTTTAACTCTCTCACTCGATCTATTTCATGTAATTATAAAAATAGTTTTGTTACTTAATCCAGTATGTTGCAAGGGGTCTATTCGGGTACAGACAGATTGAAAGGGATTTTGTTACTTGGTTTTTGAAAATTATTATTATTTTCTCTTGCCCGATTTCATTGTGAACTGAAACGGTGTCACAGCTTTCGCGGAAAAAATGTCACGGGTGTTTTTACCTGCTTTTGGTTGTCTCTTAATTTTACAGCTGATCAAGACTGACCAAAAAAAAAGAAAAGAAGAAAGATATTGTCAACAGCAGATGACTGTGGGAAATAGCTTATCTTGTTCATGTGATATTATCCATCCGTGTAAAGGCGGCAGCTGGTCTTGTAAGACGTCCTACCCTAACAACATGGATATTGCCCTCATACTCATTATGGCCGTCTTCTTATGACAATAGTAATATTATGATATTGATCATCTATAGAAATGTATTTCATTATTATTATTATTATCTTTGTAAAATATACCTAGTTTTATACAAACTTCTGATATTTACATATTATTATATATATCTACCTCTAAATATCCTCTTCCAATTCAATATGTTCTAGCAGACAGTGAGACAGGCGGAAATGTTGACACAGCGATTGATGGCTGAAACATGTCGCTGTCACATCTGATACTGATATTGCCATTGACACTACCAGAGCACTCGGGCCTGAAACAAGAAATCATCTCTGTTCATTTATCTTTTTTTTTTGTGCGACGCTTATTCTCAACGTTTTAACCAGTTTTTAATGCTGGCCTGTCTGAAAAATTGTGATTGTTGGTTGTTACTGTTATTGTCATTATAATTGAATGTATTGTTATTTAGTTATTCTTGAATCAAACAAACCACTTGAAAATTATTTGATCTTCCAATCCATGCACATTTTCTATTTTTATACTTATAGATATGTATCTCCTTGCCTCCCCACTCTCAGCGCAATTTTGCTGGAATAATTCCATGACATTTTTTACTAGAATAATATTTTGGGTTTGTTCAGGATGATGATATTGATAATTAACTGTTTTGCAATGGGCAGTGATACTGACTGATACGTAAAATTAATGTGGTGTTGTGAAATTCTAATGTATTCTATATATGCTTTTTAACACATTCATATATTATTTAAGGATGGGACCTCAGGGTTTAAGTTTATAGTCCATCTCAAGCATAAAACAGGCTCAAGTTTTCTACAGAGGTCTGAAGAGGAACCATGCCACGGGGGATTCAAACCTTTTATTTACAAAGTAAATTGCGTCAGGGAGTACAGGTGTTTTACTATTTTACTGGATCAATATATAATATTGGTGATTTTGTTAATCTAGTCTCAAATTGTTGTGATCAATTTATCATTACTCTATTGTTTACTTATTTATTATTTTGTAAAAAGCTTAACCATTAAAGCTAACTCTTCTTTCGAGTGTGACATTGCTGTGTGATGTGTAATAGGCTGTGTTGTTTTGCCACGGATAACATCTCTAGCTTTTCTTACTAACGCTGATTAGTAATTAGTGAGCAGAAGGGAGGTGCCACTTCTACTTCTGTGCACACTAATTCATATATTATCTTTGCTGCATGTACTCTATTGTGTCAGACTGCACACCAAACGAAAGAGTGGTACTTGAATGCAATGTTTATACTTTTCCTTCATTGATTTTGGGCTTGAATTAGAGAAGGGGCAGTTGGTTGATGTGCGTCTCTGGTATGGTCTAGTCTAATTCTTTTTGGATCATTTAACTAATCCTGTCATCTTACTATTTCCAAGCACTACATGACCTAATTGTCTTAGTGTCCTCGCTATGCAACGAATAAGAAAACAAAATCTAAGTAGAACGAGTTTATGACAAAACTATGGATATGTGATGCCCAGGTAAGACAGTGGACACCTTTGTTTGAAAAATGTATGCGACAGTCACAGGGGTCAAGGTATGTCAGAAAATGTGTCCACCTTTACCACTTGTTCACACATGAGACCTTTGTTTGTGCAATGGGTCATGCAGTGCTTGGAAATACTAAAGTGAAAGATTAATCTAAGTCAAAGGATGAAACAGGAGGGCCCTCAAAAATCTTCTTGGTTGGTTTGTTGTTAGTGTTAGACATTGATCAACACAATATAGGTCATACAGTGCTAAGAAATATTCTAAAAACACACTCCAGAGGTAAACCCTGCCAGACGCACCCTCTGACTATCTACTTATCTTCCTTGTATGACTCAACACCAGAGTTTCAGTTGAGAGAGTGGATAGAAGTAGACCATGCTGGAGGTGCCCTCTAACCACCGGCAAAAACAGATTTATTTAGAGGTTTTTTTTATGAAAAGACAAGAGAATTGGTTCGTATTACTATAACGATAGTGAAGGAAAAAAGCCAACATGTTTTGTTTGTTTGTAAAAGAGAGCACATCGACACAATATAGGTCATACGGTGCTATGAAATAGTAAGATGAAAGGATTAGTTAAAAGATCAAACAGAAGTAGACCCTACCAGAGGCGCCCTCCAACCATCCGCAAGCCAACATGTTTGATTTGTGTTTTGTTAAGAACGCACATCAATACAGTGCTGGGAATAGTAATAGTAATATTACGATAGGTTCAGTTAAAACAGTGGGAAGACGTAAACCCTACCACGAGGGGTATCATCCAAACAGTCTCAAGCACACTAGGTCACATTTCACATGACATTAACTAAAACAATCAAAAATAATCCAGTGATCAATATTTCAATCATTTTAATTCAAGCATGTTCTATGGTTATATTATAAATATAAAAGTAAAGTCTATAAAAATATTTAAATTTTTAGGAGACGAGTATCTTGGTTGAAATCAACTTGCAACAGCAGACAACACTTCAATACCAGCTGTTGGAAAATGAAAAACATGAGAGATTTTGAAAATATAGCCACTTTACAGAAATAATACATCTAACTAATATGTCGGAATTAAAATAAAAAAAATCTAAATAAAAAATAATAGGCACAGTGGAAAATGTGAAAGTGAAAGACTGAATGAGGGGGAATGAAATACAAGACAAATTGTACTCCTTCTATAACGAGGGAAGGTTTTTTTTGTCCACAGCAATTTGAATTAGTATTTTGTCATTTCAAAGCAAGATTTATCGAATAATGCACTATAGTGATATATGACAATATTATCATTATTATCCGGACTTGGTACTGTGTCCTGTTTTGATAGAGCAGCATTTGATTGTTAGTCATAATATCTGGCACAGTGTCAGGGCCAGTCATTTAATAACGTCTCAATGGAGTGTTGAGTGTCAGACGACAGTTGGAAATTGCCAAACTTGACGACTCATTGCTCAAAAAAGAGCAGGTTAATCTATGCCCCGGAATTTTATCAAAGATAAGCCGAGTGATAAGTCCACTGAACTGCATAGGAAATTATGTATGCACCAGGAATTAAACTTGAGTCTTTTCAACTAAATAACAATTACTCTCGCTGGGAAAAAAAAACAGAGTGTAGAACCAATGCTCCTGATAGGAAATTAAAAAAACCGGACATTAATAATAAATTACACTTATATAGCGCCCAACCCCAACTATTAGTCGATTCTAGGCACCGTGAACAGTGTTTGAAGCATGATTTCCAAAAATTATAAGTGAAGCTGTATAGAGACTGACAGTAAGTGAAAAATGGAAAATCTAAAGTGATGACATTGAATACACGGTGCTGTTTTCTCTCCTTTGGTTTGTTTCTAAGTTGAAAGAGAATCCAATCCAATCCGATATTGGAACAGCTTCAGATTTGAAGATGAACACGATATTATCTATTTGATCTTTTTAATTTTAAAACATGTACAAGAGCATAATATATAAGTCATACAGTGCTAGAGAATAGTAAGATGTCAGGTATACAAATAATGCAAGTACATACTCCAGTATTGGACTCTGTGAATTATGATTGATCAAGTCATTCTAAAAAATGAAATAATAGAAAACAAATAATTTCAATTTTATTGATTCATTTGTAAATATATGATAAAAAAATGAAATAGGAAATAAATTCTTCAGATCGATAAGTTTGTTGTCACAACTATAAAATCACAGATGATTGAACGGTGTAAAAAGATAATTGAAGCAAAAAGTAAATGAATAAAAGTAAAAGGAATGATATCTGTGGAAAGCTTAGGATGAATTCCCAAACTGGGGGAAAACAGAGGAAGTGACTTTTCACATAAAAGTCACCTTTAAAAATATAGTCTCTAGACAGAGAACCATTTTCATTTCTACCTTTGACATTTATAAAAACAATGTTGATCTTTTTAGTGAATCATCACTTTCATTGCATCAGCATTTATGTATAGGACAATACCTCAAGACTCATATCTCCCTCTCTCACTTTTTTTCTCTCTATCTCACCTTTTTTTTGCGCAATAATCACTCTTTCACTATACTTCAAATCATTTTGGTCCCTTATCAATTAGGTTTTT
>JAUELH010297788.1:0-11983 GCA_031471375.1 Hermissenda crassicornis | reverse complement strand
CTTTGTGTTTGATACTTTAGTTTGTCTTCCTTTGTGTTTGATACTTTAGTTTGTCTTCCTTTGTGTTTGATACTTTAGTTTGTCTTCCTTTGTGTTTGATACTTTAAGGAAGTTTTATATGTCCATTGTCTTTGTCTTTATATTTTTTTGAACGTTGCTTTTAATTTTGTTTCTCTGTCATCAAATTTGCTTTGTTTCAAGTCCAAGGCGTTCTGTAAATTGGTGCTGCTTGTTTATATTTCTTCTTGGTGCGGTTCTTCTGTGTGCGTTTTGGATTGCATTGATGTTCTTGTTGTATGGATACCAAACTATACTGACATATTCTGTTATTCGTCTTACGGTTGCCTTAGAGGTGTTGCAACTGAACGCCATTTCAAGTTCCGTAAGATGAATGAAAGCATTGATTTTGTTTGCTTTGGATATTATTTCTGAAATGCTTGTTCCATTTTAGATTGTCGCAATTTGAAATCCAAGATATTTAACGAATTTTCCTTTTCCCAATTTTTGATAATAAAGATGGTAGTAAAATTTGATTGGGGTTTTCCTTGTTAGTTATGGAGAGAACATTGCATTTAGATACGTTAAATTCAGCCACTCTGTTTCCCATGTTGTGACACATTCCTTTATAAATCGATACTGTCTCCTCTCGTGGTTGAATGCTGCTGCACAATGTGGTGTCTTCGAATATGTGGGGTTTGGGTTGTATGTGTTCAGGGAGGTCGTTGATGTATTATATCAGGAAAAGTAATGGACCGATGACGGATACCTGGAGAACACCAGATGTCACGTATCCTGTACATGAGGTTTGACCGTTCACCATTGCCTGTTGCAATATATTACTTAAAAAGGCTCTAATCCATCGCATTCCTTTGTTTATCAAAGGCCTTTGCGAAGTCTATAAGATAAAGTATCATATCTATCACGCCTCCTTTGTCGAGATCCACTAAGACGTCTTCCACTTCCACCACTGGAATACGTTGTGTCTCGCAGGGTCGTTTGTTTCTGGAGCCATGCTACGTGTCATTGATCAAATTGTTTGATTCTAGATGGTCCGTTGTTGCCGATCGCACAATGTGTTAGGTTATAGAAGTTTGAAGCATATGCAGGTGGGGGAAATTGGTCGGTTGTTGAGTGCGGTGCTATGGTCAACCTTTTCATAGACACTAGGGCGTGTTTGCATACTTGGAGTATTACTCCAGTGTCAAGGGCAAGGTCGAACAGTCTCATCAGTGTTGGGGAAAACTCTGGTCAGGGCCAGTTGCTTTTTTTCCTTCCGCTTAACACTTCTAAGTAATTTAATTTTTCAACACCTTTTATTGTAACTATGATGGCAGGCATCATTGGATGATTTGATCAATTTGAGGTTGACACATTTTACATCTTTTATGTGAAGATTGAACAGAATAGTTTATTCAGAATGTCAGTTTTGTCTTTACTTTCACTTTCAGTATGTATGACATTTTCGTCGTTTAGGGGAGCAACACCAACTGTGTCACATACTATAATTTTATAAACTTCCTTAGGTTTTTATTTGTGTCTTCATCAATTATATACGATTAAAATGCGTTTCTGTTCTTTCGTCGTGTTACTTTTTTATGTTATTGTGTACATTTCCCAGTCTTTGACCATGCTCGTTGCTTTCTTATTGGGTCTTTATATTGCACTATCCAATTTATAACCTCGTTCGAGAAGAACAGGTCACACTATTTAGAATGAGAACTGGGTACAACAGACTGAGAAAACACATGTTTAATGTCTTCAAAATTGGAACTACAGGCCTATGTGATTGCCATCAAGAGCTACAGGATGCTGACCATGTTCTCAAGAGATGTCCCCAATACATCTTACAGAGGAAAAGCTTCTGGCCTGACACCACTCCACTCCAAACAAAACTATACGGATCCACCACGGAGTTGCGGAGATCCATCGAGTTTCTGCGCCAGATTGGGATCAATCCATAAGAAGACTGCATGAGGGGAACGAAGAAGAAGAAGAAGAAGATATTGCACTCTAGATGGTGGATTTTTTAAACGCACACTTTGGTTGGTATATCTAGTATGCGTTTTTTTATCATTCGTTTAGATGCTGGTGAATAATGTCCATTGTTGTTCTTATTGCATGTTATTGCTGGACTGGCATGATTTGTTTCTTCGCAATATGGCGGCGATGTTCGCTTTTCCCCCAAATGATAGTGATCGCACGTGGGTTTTATCTGATTTCAATTTCAGCACAATGTCCGTAATACTCTTGTTATATCATGGTCGCATATTCCTGGTATGGTTGTACTTTTCGTTACTAAGCTTGCTCTATTTGTGAGGAAAAGGTCGGCGATATAGTTGTCCCGAATTGGGGTTTGATTCATTTGTGCAAGTCCAAGATCCTGGGCTATTTTCCAGTCAATATTGGGTAGATTAAAGTCTCATCCAATCCATATGACTTCCTTTGTATCGAGACTGTCAATGTATTGTGTTGTGTAATGTCAATCATGGTTAGTTTTGATTTGATCTTGGTGATTGTATTCTATATAATGACCCAAGAGAACGGTTGATTTTTTCAGATCTTACTCTTACTTTGACATAAAACGGCCTCTGAATTTGTTAACCTGTACATGCTGACAAAGAAGTTAGCAGGTAAATACCAGCAAACAAATAAACCAATTAAGGATAAACAAGACAACACATTAGGCACCGTGGAAGACCAGTTTAAAAGATGGGCTGAACATTTTGTTAACCGTAAACACCCAAATACACCTCCGAGCATCCCGCCAGGAAAGGACATGCTGCCAATAAAGAGAGGAAAACCAAGCAAAATAGAAACAAGAAAAGCAATTGGAACGTTAAAAGATGGAAAGGCCGCAGGATCAGATGGCATATCAGCAGAAGCTATTAAAACAGATGTGGATTCAGCAGTTAACATTCTAGACAACACATCCACAAACCATTGCGAGGAAGAGTTATCTAAAGATTGAAAAGAAGGAATAATCGTGAAACTACCAAAGAATGGAGACCTCACAAACTGCAAATCTACAGAGGAATAATGTTCGTCACAGTGTCAGGACCAGGAAAGGTTCTGAATACTACTTGACGGGTTAAAATCGGCAGTCGGTCCCGTGTCAAGAGAAGAACATGCAGGATTCCGTCAATACAGGTCTTGTACTTGTACCGATCAAAGAAAGTGAGGGCGTCCCAAGAAGCAGCAAGATAGCAGCTGGAAGAAGGCACAGAAGACAGCACAAGTCTGACAAGATGGAGAGGATTCGTCGATGGCCTATGCTCGTCGAGGGGTCCAAGGGCCTAAGTAAGCAGTAAGTAACATAATGTGCTACAGTCCTGGTATCACAGTGAATATAGGAGAATTAGTGACATGGTCACACTTTACTTTACTCACCAGATGCCTCCAACCTCTCAGTCCGTAGGCTTAGACACAAGCCTCACGTATCATAATACAGGGGAATACTATTTGTATTCCACATTTGCTCAACATTAATTGACAAACGTTGGACATATTTTTCTGGACAGTGATGATGAAGAGATATTTTTAGGCCTCAAATTTATTATCAAACATCATCATACTTAAATCCGTAACAAAAATTCCTTCTCACAAACTAAGATATTAACTCATTGCAGTCGCCCAGTCATGGATCCCAAAACACCCCTGTGTCGCATGGTTTTTGGCTCTTTTCAAAAGCCGGTGAAATTTTTATCTTTAGAGATAAAAACATATTTTTTTGACTGTGTTAGAATAAAGTCTGATCTTTCCATTGGTGTAATTTGTTATCATGTAATTACTTTAGTATTTCCTCTATAGGGCGTGAACCAGAGTGCCTTTTTCACTTTTTCATTCTCACATGAACTTAAATTACTACACAAAAACAGGCTACTTTACCTCACCTTTTTATTCCAAATAATTTTGTTTTGAACGGAAATTTATAAAACATGGATACACACAAAAACCCTCCACCATGACTAATTCAAGCGCTTCTTCTGTTCTGTACGTTCGCTGTCGAGACGCCGTGTTTAAAAGAAAATGAAACCGGAATTCGGTCGCTTAATTATTTACGATAATTTGCTTTTAGAAATTGTTCGGAACAAAAAAATGTAACGCATATTATTTTGAGGTGTTTGTTTCACATCGTTGCACTGTTTATAAAATTATGGGTCCGAAGTCCCGTCAGACACATACGTCCGACACGACTGCAACCGCTGTCGAGGGTGTCGGATAAATACGTCCGACGCGACTGAAACCACTGTCGAGGGTGTCGGATAAATATGTCCGACGCGACTGCAATGAGTTAAGTATCAAAATAAGAGGTAGAATTCAAGTGGGAAATATTTGCAGATGGGCATTCCTTTCAACTGAAGATTCAATACATTTACCAGTGCTGAATGGCTACTTGTTTCAATTGGTTACTGTTTGCACGATCGGTAGCGGCACTGATGTCCATGATTGACAATTGACAACAATCAATCCCAACTAGGACGTGGGATGCTTGTGCACTGAAAGTTGAAAGCACAACTATCTCACATTCAAGTTTTGTTTGTCTAGAGAGCACATCGACACAATTAGGTCATGCAGTGCTGGGAAACAGTAAGATGACAGGATGGATTAGTTAAAGTAAGTGGCAACAGAAGTAGTAGACCCTACCAGAGGCGCCCTCCAACCTGAGATACTTCTTATACACTGAAAAATGAATGGCAAAATATCTCAAGTCTCATATTTTAATGAATGATTAATTGAACTAAAACAAAACATGAGTATATCATCACATATATATATATACATATCTTAACAAGCTTTCTCTAGCATTTTGGAAGAAAATCAGCTTTTTTGTCTGTCCTGTAAAATTTGCAAACATGGACTTCCGATGCTTGAGAACCAGACACCCGTGTTTTGAATTTTGAATCTTTCACACCATAAAGGAGTAACAAACTGTGTGAATTTTGAATCTTTCATGCCATAAAGGAGTAACAAACTGTCTCTAGGTACAGTGGAACCGCTCAATTCAGGAAATCTAGGTGGATCGTTAAATTGTCCTGATTTGCCAGGTTCCTGATTCGAGAGGTTCCATTGTATTCCAAAATTGCATTTAATATAATCAGTTGGTCGATTGCTGTGACATCTCTCTTGGACTTGGATTAGTGCACACGATTTTGACAGTTGGGTCTTTACGATGTGTCAAGATTGAGTTTGAAAGAAGTTTAATCAAAATTGATAACTATCCTAAAGATGGAATGTTCCTTTAAGATTGATGACAGTTTGGCCCATTAGAGTGACCCTTGATTCTTTGACCTCAATCAAAAGGTCACCACCTCTAGGAGAACACTGACGAGCTGAAAAATAAAGAAGTGAAAAATTGGCAGACTTAGAATTTTTTTTGAAAAATCTAACAATTCTCTAATCATTTAATCAATGTGCTAATATAGAAAAAATAACAAAGATTGATTAAATTATTAATTCCAATGGCAATCTCAATCAGGTTTCAACTACCCGACTGCAACAAACCATGACTAAAAAACAAAAAGATTTATACCACTACCACCCCTCAACCGTTAGCAAATCCATAATGCAATGAGACACATCCTGTATACCATAATCGGTTACTGACCATACAGGTGTGACTTGACCAGCTCCTTTGCCCAGTAGGAAGCAACCACTGTGTGCCAAGAACCTGAACACCAAAAACAACAATCATTTCTCGATTAATTTACAATTAATATGAAATTTAATAAAAGTTAAAAGGGAACCATCATAACTTAATAACAATGCAAAACATCAACGTTTTAAATTTACCTTGCCTATCTTTCTTCCATATCCTCTGTGACTACTTTGGCTTCACACAGGTGAGGACAAAAACTGAATCATAAAGGTGTTGATGACTGATATCATGAAGTCTTCGGCTAAGAAGAGCACATTGCTTTAAGAGCATGGTGGGCCTAAGAGCAGGGTGATTATGCAAAACACATTATTTCTCTCTATAAATTTATTTCTTGAAGAGCATTATCTCTCACTCTCATTCAAAGTGGACTCACAAATTAAAAATCAAAGCATATTTTCCTATTATTTAATGTTAACTGCCGACCAGCAAACAAATGTCTCCAAACTTGGTAGCGGTCTGACAATTCCATACACCTCAGTCGTATTCAGCTATTTTGAATTCAATTATAGTAATGTCCAGTACTAGTTAAGTTTCAATAACACATTTCACCTATAATGGCCAATCACAACCCAGTATTATAATGCATTTTTTTCGTGAGATGTGACCAGTCCAACTAGGATTTCGACCTGGAGACCTTAAGGTTAAGAAGAGAGCATGTCACCACTGCACTACACATTTTTTCCAACATTACAATAACATATAGATATACCCTTATTTCTGTGCATAACTCACAACACAATATGATGCAAGCACCAACCCCCAAATAATATTGTAAGTGTGTAGTTGAAAGCACTGCCGTAGATCTGATGTGTGCTTTAGTTAGAAATGCTGCCCATTTCCAAAAAGAAAGTTTTTAGTTTAACGCCCTTTGCAACACATGAAGGTTATTTAATTCTATGATGGCTTGGAGACCGTCCCTCCTGTTACCGTTAGATATTACCTGTTACTGGATCCTCAGGTATCCCAAGCCATGGGGCAAAGTAGCGAGACACAAAATCATATCCACTGCCATTTTCATCCACACAGCCATTGTCCCGGCTTCCCTTGATGGTCATCCCTACCCCCTTGACCATCCCCGAAGGTTCTGCATCCATCAGTAAACTGGCACTCAGTTTTAGACTCTCTAGATCTTTCCTTGGAATAAAAACAAAACAAACCCCCAATAAACGGAGGAGTTACGACGATAGAGAGAGCACATAGTATCATAACTCTTAGTCTGCTATTGAGTTCCCTAGTACAAGTACACATACCTGGGAAGGACCCTCAACCGTGCATTTGACTCAATTAAGCGGAAACCTTACTGACTGTTTCCCCTGTTTGGCAATGGTAACTTGATGAATGCAATCATGTCTAATGGTCAGCATAACAATCCCCGCGGAAAAGCGCGGCTGCAAGTTTCGCGCTTTTCCCCCAAAAATATGCAAAGTTTGATTTTATTGGAAAACCTTTCATTCTTTTTCGCCGTTCCCGAACTCTGATTATTATTTTAGATTTTACCAGGTTGGCTGAATTATTT
The DNA here is from genome assembly GCA_031471375.1 of Hermissenda crassicornis. NCBI lineage: Eukaryota > Metazoa > Mollusca > Gastropoda > Nudibranchia > Glaucidae > Hermissenda > Hermissenda crassicornis. Next base: position 4,811 of record JAUELH010297788.1, on the reverse strand, counting down.
CCCTTCGTTCCGAACTACATTCGCAATCTCTACCTAATATCTACTCTACTTTTGTACTGCGAACACTGAATGTAGCCATCTTAGCATATACAAGAATCTCTGATGGTGCTACATTTTTAAGAGATTTAGCTTCATCATGAGCATTGTGATAATCATTTACTTAGCCTTTCTTTTCGACCGTACATTCTTGATTTGAGATGAGTAGCCAAAAATAGCGCATCATCATGCTCATAAATAAACTTATAAGTTATATTTTCATTAGCATAGAATATTTAAAGACATTTTATCTCAGTCGTCGACAGTAATTCAGAGAAGAATAATCCTAGCATATACTGCGGTATTTCTGACCTCAATTTTCCCTTTTCATTCTCTATGACTATGATGATACTCTATCTCTATCATACACGGGAATTCTTGTTGAGTAAAATGAAAAGTGCTTTTTAATTCTTTCCTTTTCACTTCACCGTTTTTTTTACAGTAAATCCAGTGATTTTGTTTTAGTTTGATTTTAAAGTGAACACTGCGTTCACAAACTGCAATATGTTCCACAGCAGTATATCAATACTTATACTTATAATGCAAATATAGAGACTGTCTAGCCTATATTCCTTATTCAATGGTCTAGCCTAAGCTCTAGATATAATTTATGCATAGACTACATATACCTCTGAAACCATTTCCAGCACATTTTTTGATTTACTGCTTAATTGGGCAGGACCTACAACAATGAAAAAATGTATCGATTGCAAAGCAATATGATTGACTTATGAATTATTGTAATTGGAATGCACTTTAAAAAAAAAATGTATAAAAGAATAGCTGTCAAAGGCAATGACTTCATCTATATGAATAAATTGCATAAGTAATACTACCAGTGTATTTACTACCATTACCATAACTAATAATAAGGTCCCATTTTTTTTCTTCTTCTGAACTACAGTTTTACCTAATGATCTTATATGCTACATCCATTTTAATGCTAGTGCTATTGCTTCGCACATGGCATTTATGTCTTACTTCATCATTGTCATTGCCAATTTAACAATACCCACGTAAAGCTTAGAGTCTATTGCTTCAATGGGATTATGCATTATGGAAAAATAAACATATGATTATTATTCTATTTCATTGATTCATTAAAAAAACAATAAATTCCAATCAATTAAAAATGTTGCAGTTTCTGAATGAAAATTTTGGCAAATTTCTTGAAAAACTTTGGGGGTTGAAATTGGCAAATTTCCCTGGGGACAGTCGTAATGACCTCCATCAAGAGGCAGCATGTGGCCATGCTTCCAGTTTTAGATAGCGAGTTGCTTTGTTTGGTGATTGTTTGTTTGCTTTTATTGAAACATTATTCCTGCATAAACACAAACTCTAATAACGATCATATAGACAGTAGACCAACGATAAGACAGATGAGATTTGATGTTAAATTATAAATCAAAATTGAAGTAAGACGAGAAGATTGACAATTGCCTTGTTAAGTCATAACCAAACATTAATGAAGAATCAACCAACCATAGAGACTTAACATCTGTTGTTCAGTATAAAAATATTGAAAAAAAGGGTTTGATAAGTACAAAAACAAGGAGCAGTTGACTAAGGCAAGTGGGTGGTGTGAGTGATGATCTGAGTGAATGACGCAATCTCCAGTCACAGGTCGGGTGGACACGCATAACCCAACAATGGAAGCACAGGCAGCAGGTCATCATAATCATAGCAAGGCAAGGACCATAGGGGATTGGAATAATCTCCCAGCAGAAATTATAGAAATCGCGAATCACCAGGATTTTGAAAGAGTACTGGACTTCTTCTTTCAATGTGAAAACAGTCATAGAGAAGTGAAATGGCGTGTAGAAGTAAAGAACAAAGTGAAAAGATTTGCAGTGATGGGCGTAATGCCTTTTGCATCTTATTATTATTATTATATTGAAATTAAAATTGAAATTGAAATTGAAAGGAGATTGATGTTCGCTACTGCTACTTTACACCTGTTTCACTATGTTTAGTTATCTGAATCTTATTATAACAAGAGCCATACTTTGCTTAGTGTGTTTCTTTGCTAGACAGTGGTTGGAGCATGCATTTGAGAGAAGTGAGCATGCGTTTCTGCCAAGTGATTTTAGTGCCAAAACTCAGTCAGTGTCGGAATGCATGCACTTGCACGGAGTATGCATGTGTAGCATGTACTGTAGTATTAAATCTGTGTTTGGGTTGATTCCAGGGTATAAGGGGAGTGAATGTTTGACTTGTATTGGTATAACAGCAGTGTACATAACGTAGTGTGATCCTCCACCACAGAGGGCCATCACAATATGAACTTGATCTGTGTTTTACAAACAATCAACAAAATGTAAAAACAAAAATCATGAATTCTTCAAATTGATTAGGAAGTGATATTTCTTGTTTGGGACAAATTTAAAATTAGATTTCTAGTATTTCATATATTGTAACAGAGTCAGAAAAGCTAGTACTGCCTGGCTTCTTTTACCTATGAATATGGTCTTTCAGCCGAATTACCAATTTCTTGGTTGTGTGTGAGTATTGGACTTCCTGAATCCAGTTTTGATCTTTGACACAGATCTACAGGAAAAACAATCAAGTCAAATTTGGATGATAAAATTGGAACATACAGTAAATGCAATAAGGGACAAGAAAGCAATTGGAGCACCACAGACAAAGGAGATATCATTAATTATACTTAGAGTTAGAGAATCAACACATCTATGTGAACAAAAACTATTGCCTTTAATCTTTAAATAAAACTTTTATGTGACCTCATTGGTCATTTTAAAACTAGCACATCTCATGTTTAATATGAAAGATGAGCATGGCCCTGTCGCTGGCACACCACAAGGTACGTCCGCCAAGGCATTCCATTTCCACGTAGGAATATAAACAAACTTGATGCCAACAGGTGCTACCCATGGTGCCAAGGTAGGCAGTTTGAGATAAATAATCTTACCCAAGGATTAACTGAAGTGCCGAAGCGGGGCTCGAACCCAGGTCACCCGGGTTACAGTGGCCTTTGACCACTCGGCCACCTCTGTTTAATATTATTATGTTAAAAATAAAAAAAACTGACCAGAGAGCTTTCTTAATTAAATCAAATAGTTCTAAAGCAATTACAGGAATAAATAATATCAATTCATGAACTATCATATTCCAAACGGATATAAAGATGGGTGAAATCCTAAGAGCACCCATTAAATCATGTCTTTAAGTTTATAACATATATCGGTGTCACTGTCAAATCAAAACAGATAACCAAAAGAGAGAATGAAAATGAAGTTAAAAGCCAAGACTGCAACTTCAAAGTTTAGTACAATTAAAGCAATTCAATTTGTGGGAATAATGATGCGGATTCTCTTTGGAAAACTTTTAATATCAAGTGAATTGCGTTCATGCATCAATGGTCTTTATCATAGCAATTCTAATCATGTCCTTCTGTCTTTATTACCTTTCAGCGTAGATTGAGAGTGCCAAAGATAAGAAAAGACCTAAGCAATAAAGTCAGAAACTAGACTGCACTAATCACAGGTCAAATGGGTTCTAATGTGGGCAGTTATTCACACTACCTTTAAAAAATACCCAACGAAACCTAGAGAGTAATTTGTGATAACAAATATACAAGATTAGATTAACAACTTACATGTAAAAGTTTTTGTAAACTTTCAGAGTCCTGTAAAGAAAAAAATTAAATTAATAAATTAATCTTTTATCACACAAAATATAAACAGTAGATCTTCCTCATAACGATGACAAGGAAAAGCGGTTTGATCAGTGGCATTGGAATAACACTTTGAGGGTTCAAATACTGGGTGGGAAGGTTAATGTGACCTTAAAAATGTCTCAGAGTTTCATGCTCATATTTAAATCACATATACCCATTAAACATTAAAATACTGCCCTGTGTAGGCCTACTAAAATGTTATATGTTTGTGACTTATCCATGCATATAACCTTTACAAAACAATTTTGAACTCAATATATGCCTATGCAGTATGAGAGATCTGAAAAGAAGTTAAAAAAACACATATGAGGCAATTGTTTAGACAAATAAAAAAAAAAAAGGTTTAAATAGGCAAAAAAGAAAGAAGCAAGAAATAAAATCTTATTTGAACACCAAATTGTAACAGTAAGAATGACACCAGCAAGTTAAGTCTTGATCAAAAGTGAACTACCTACAAAATGGCTGACAAATTGTACACGCTGTAACTTGCCTGTGGAATGGGTTCATTTTTAGGGAAATCCATTGCCAAGAAGCCGTCTCTATCCGGATGTTTTGAGACAGTCAGTTTGCCACTTTTGGTTTCAAAGTCAATAACTTTATTTTGGTTACCTGGGCAAGCAAAATTGAGAAAAACATTGGAATGCAAAAACAGCAAAATACATATAATGACCTAATAATAAAATATGTTTTACTATAAAGAAAATTGAATCAGTGGTGATACATTCGTTTCATGTGATACCTCAGCCTTTGCAGAGTTGATAAGGCTCTGTCCCATTTCAAAGTCCTATTGGAGATTTTGTTGGTAAAGTAGAGGGTAGTCAGTCCATTTCATAACATAGAAGTCAAGGTTGGATATGAGTCATTGCCAAATAAGACAGTTGAAAATCTACTTGGGGGTTATCAGCATTTGAAAAATAACCTATGTTCTTTTATTCTGTCTTTGATTACACATAATTTTTGCTCCACCAAAAAGAAAATTGACTAATCTTGACATTACGCTTGATAGCGGCTCTTTCAATTATTTTTATGAATGTATTATTGCGCGTCTTTTAAGGCGTAACTTAACGCACACTTTCGC
>JAUELH010297677.1:0-10228 GCA_031471375.1 Hermissenda crassicornis | reverse complement strand
CTCTCTCTCTCTCTCTCTCTCTCTCTCTCTCTCTCTCTCTCTCTCTCTCTCTCTGTGTCTCTCTCTCTCTCTCTCTCATTATTTTCCTGAGTTGACATAGCTTACCGTCAAAAACATGGTTTACTTTTAGATTAAGTATAGTGGCGGTATCGCTGAGTGTGATTTATCATGATATCATCCCAAAAGAGAATAATCTTTTTTTAATTTGTAAAAGATGCAATATTTCTGGCCATAACAATAAGATAGGGCTTTGTTACTGTTCCATTTCTATTTTATTAGTAGCCTGTGTGTTATCTATACAGTTGTTTGAAACAACCTGTCAACAATTGTGTAAACCGTGACAATCATCAATTCCATTTTATTTTGGATAATTCCATCCTCATATGTTATATTCAGCCTTTTATTTTCCCCTTTTCACAGACAAATTTAAGTATTTTCCACTGTTGACACTGCCGACAATTTTTATTGACATTTGGTATTTTGCATATATCATATGTTCTTTTTCATAGTAAAGCTATTTGTTGAGTGAACTATTTTTTTAGTGCAGGGCGGTAACCGTGCCTTTTTTCCCCGATACTGCCCCATGGTGTCTGATGGAATGACTAGGTGGGTATATTCTTTCCCCCAATTGTTACCTTTCCTTTTTGTGTGTGATTGTGTGTGTGTGAGAATACTTCCTTATAATACGGCATCAAATTGTTTATACTGATTAATGTGTTACACATTATGGTAGCGGGTGTGTATCTATGCACTTTTTTCTCCTCTTGGTTAGGGTGGGGGGGGGGGGGGGTATTAATCTGAGGCATGGACCACACAGCATGACCATTGAATATTGCTGCCATAGACGCTAGCATAGACCCTTGATGCTGCTTTTGTTCTTGTTCATTGTAAACCTCATTTCTTGCATTCATGAATGTGCCTCACCTCACCATGGGTGTATCAACATGCACCACATTTGTCAGTGTGGAATGTTAAACCCCCCTTTTTTTTCCCTTTCCATTCAATTGCAATATATTTTGTTTCCGAATGACCCTTCTTTTTTCCTCAATCTTATGCTCAATAATCTGCATTTGTCTTAATCAGATACGTTCTCCTATGTTTTTTGCTGTGCCAACTGGTGACTGCGAAAGAAATATTGTCAGTAATGTCAGTCACCCAGACACTCAATCTCAATAGTCCCAATGTTATGACTGAAGATGTTGAGGTGGGGTAAAAGTAAAGGAAAAGAGAGAGAGAAAAAAAACCAGACCAAAATCAATTAATTTTTTACTCTCTTAAATTCTTCACATCATATTATCATATTCTAATGCCACAGTTACATTCACTTGAAATTAAAGGTGGTTCTGATCCTTGCTGGGACTATTTCTGTCTATTTTACTACTTTTATAACACTACAGGTGGTTTAAGCTGATGGAGCTTTCAAATTGATTCACAATACATTTATCACATATACCCAGCACTAACAGACAGATTTGATGTTCTTTATTTATTTCTTTATGAGTTACCTTTCTGTGTACTCAGTGCAGATTTATATCAGAATGAACTATCTACATTGGTCTTGGTCTATATTCAGATAACTTACTATTCAGTGTATTCGGTACAGATTTGTATCAGAAGGAACCATCTTGGTCCTTATTTAGTACCTTTCTCTTTGCCTCATCTGATTCTGATCCCCTTCTCTTGTTTTCTAATGTACCTTAAAGTTAAAGTGTTTCCTGTCTGTCAAGTTTTCTTTGCTGTTGGCATTTTTGTAACAAAACGAATTAACACCAAATGTAATCTCCTGTGGACATTGGCGAAATAGCTATGTGCCAATGTGTGTTTGTCAAAAATGGATGATTGTTCATCTGTGCCAACATCAGTATACTTGAAAGATTAGTGTTAATGGAACAATGTTTTAATATAGGGAATTTAGAGGGTGTGGCTAAAGTGTTTTCATTGTTCCCTAGCTGTGGACGAAAACAATCTTGAAAAATGTTTAGGATTGTTTTAATGGATATTTTTAACATTTTATATTATCTCTCTGTTCTTAGATTGCGTTAATTTTGTATTCAAAATATTCCTATTTTCTCCTCCTTTATTTTTTCCAGACAATGGACATATCGATGATTTTGGCAGAGGCTTTGAGGAGAACTCACAATGGCGAATCCATTTCATTCCTGTTTGCCCACGTCCCAATGTAAAGTAGATGTCCCAGCGTGGTAAATGTGGGGAGTATCTGATACAGGGCCATCCTGGATTTCAGTCTGTAGTGACAGAATAGGCTTCAAATAGCCACATCCTTTGCATGCAGCGTTAGCTTTCTACCAGACGAATCCAGTGTCCAATTCAAATTCATGGCTTGTTATTTCAATGTTGTTTCTTTAAACTCTTAGTGCAATCTCACTTCTCCATTGGAGACACTACAGCCTAGTGGTTAGTGTGTCAGTGCACCAGGTCGTGGGTCTGACTCCTTCCAGCAACATATCTTTTTTTAGGTAAGAAATTTCACTCCGATTGCCTTTCTCGACTCGGGTTTAAATGAGTACTTGATCGATTAACTACATTTTTAAAGTCTGAAAAATTGTAGGTATATATGCACCCAACAGGTTGCAAATTTTGTCTAATGTGTTCGGTGTTTGCCGTAGGCTTGGGGAGTGAATTTTCTATTTAAGCATCATGACCATGGTATCACCGTAGACATTGGTGCTCTATAGCTGTGTCAACTGTAGTTATCTGTGAGAGTTAAAATTGGAAAAGCTTAATACCCTTGTCGCAAGCAATCAGAGTGATACACAGACCCAGTTTTATTATCATGATGCATGTTTGTTGTCTTGAATAGTGATAAAACACTTTCAGATGTCTGGCATTTTGCTGACTGATGCTTTAACCACTTATGCGATTTGCATTTATAAGTATGTTTTACTGTTTCATATTGATTTTGCTGTCATATTTCCTAGGGTTGTATAAAATCAGGGTACATTAATTTTTGGTAGATGTTTCCAAGGTATACATTAGTTGACTGACCTTTCCTCTAGTAATGTCAGTCAGTATTCCCCCAAAAAATTTAATCCGACTCAATGTTAGGCTGTTGGTTGGCGAATGGAAATCTCAATTTTTGTTTGCTCTGGTTTTCTATTGTCTGTATTTTTAGTCATTTACAGTTTCAGTATACAACTTACACTGCATTTTTGAGCTTTATACACAAAAGGGCATTATTGTTTGCTTAATGTTGCCAGTTGAATCTGAAGCCAGAGATTTGTTCACACCAATCATGCTATGATATCCAGTGCTTAAAATGAGAGTGCCTCAATACTGACATGTGTCGTCATTGTGGTATCTACCAATTCAAAAGAATGTGCCGATATAGACTCATTTTGGTCACCGGTCAGCATACAAATACACCCAATAGCACTCTAAAGTCCAGAGTCTTTGCTACTCCCAAGGACCATGAAACATTTCACATTATATTACAGACTGTGCGCTTACCCAGGGACTGCTGTATTGGTATTTTCTGACATTTGACAATTTATTTATTACTTTGTCATTATTCCTGCCCTCAAAGGCTGGTAGATAATTCCAATTCCTGACCAAGGATGATTGAAAAGATTTTGATCTTCATATTCATATGAACAACAGCATTTGTATGCGCTAACAATATTGACTTTTTTACTTTCCACCTACATTCTGCATAAGACTCAAAAGTCAGCATCCAAATCATCATTTGGCAACAGCTTTTTGTAGAAATTGATAAGTGTCATGACTGCAAGATTAACACTAACACAGATTTACAATTGTGGAATCAAGTTTGATTTGAAGACAACTTCAGATTTAACAACAAAACAAAATTAGTTTTGTTCGTGTAGTTCTGTCAGATCAAAATAAGTGTTTATAGCACTGTTAAATATCAGGGTTAAATGTTCCAATTGTATATTGTCATATTACATCGTTGGTTCACATGTTTTGTTGTTGTTTCTTTCATTATGCTTTTGGGAAAATAAAGAAATTTGAAATCCTATCGTTTTGCTTGTGTATCGTAACTACTCGATTACTGGTTCCTTTATCTTATGTAATTCTTTATGATTCATGGTTGTCTTAAGATTTAATTTATCAAATATTTTTTCGGGATTTCTAAGCCATTTTTTTAAGTTCATTTTATTGAAAATGGTTTGTTGTTTGTAGAATAGAGAAAGTCTAGGGTCAACTTCCCTTGAGGGGGAATGAATAAGTTTGCTGAAAAAAGAAACTGAGCGGGTGGTTTGTGGGTGCCTCTAGTAGAGTACTTCTGTTTGATCACTAACTAATCCTGTCATCCTACTATATTCCAGCACTGTAAGATCTATATTGTGTTGATGCGCTTTCTCACAACAAACAAACAAAAGAAAATGTCAGCACCTCTGGAAGAAGCCACTTCTGTTTAATCATGTGGTTTTACTAGTTTGTTTCCCGGTACAGCATGACCTCATTTTTGGGAAAAGATAAGGACCGACAAGTAAAGTCAGCAGTAATGCAGCCGTGTAATCATAGTCCTAGGCATAATTGATGCATTTTCTTTCTCTCATGTGCCTGTGTGCTCTCTTCATCAGCAAACAGAAGAGCATGGTTGCATTGATTCAAAGAACTGGAGGCTGACGGGCGCTTCTAGTAGGGTCTACTTCTGTTTGATCTTTTATCTAATCCTGTCTTGTCATCTCTTAGTATTTCCCAGGACTAGATTACCTATAGTGTGTCTGTGCTCTCTTCTGTCAAAGAATTGATTCAAAGATGAACAGAAGATGCAGCTGCCACTGCCAGAGACACCTATTACACACAATGGAAAGAAATATCCTTTCTTCTTTTTTTTTCTATCAGTTACCGTTATTACAAGAGTCCCAACATTTGTTTTTAACTTGATGTGCAGAAAATATAAAACAGGCAGGTTTTTTTGTAATAAAAGATGAGCAAACCTAGCACACTGCAATATCCATGTACAGATTTGAAGCACGCAAATCTAAATTTAATTATGTATTAGTATTAGATACTATAGGGAATGTTCTTCACTGGCTTGTCTGCCATGGTCATGCATTCCATTCTCCTTCAGTTTGTCCATCTCACTTTGGGTACACAATACAGTGCAGTTAATTTATATTTATAACGACATTAACTCTTTGCCGATATTGTAATATTTTGTAGGTGGTTGTTGTTGAGTACTGCAGGTAGTGGTGGTATAGTCTATTTCTGTAATCTCCATTCAGCTAATTCTATCATCTTACACTACACTAATTTTCTAACACTATAAAATAGTGTTGAAGTGCTGTCTTCTTTTCATCTTTAACTTATCCTGTCATCTTGCTATATATTTCCCAGCACTATATGATATATATTGCATCTGTTTCGACAAACAAACATGGGTAACAATTGAATGGTTGCATCACACAAAGGCCGAGATGGGACCTAGTCAAGTACCGTACCCGTTTCTAACCTGATGGTCGTCAGGGAAATGCATTTATATGCACTATAGTTAATGTCTTGTGATATGATGATTGAATATGACCAATCACATAGTTCAACTCAATTGATTTTAAGTTTCACTTGAATGCAACTTGATCTTAATACGGAAGGGCTTAGGATGCTAGTCCCCTTCACTCTTTTAACAAATATCTTGATGAAATCATTTTTTGTCTAGTGTCCTTTTCAACATATGGTTTAATTGACTGTCCATCTCCGATAGGTAGGACAATCTTGTAAACTCTGCAAAGGTTGAGGGACTGGTGTTTCGATCTCCTGACCTCCAGGTTACGAGGCGAGTACATGACCCCTTGCGCTGCTGTCCTATTTTCCAGCACTGACAATGACAACATATAAAATGTAGCTGTAGCCATCAAACTTATTTCAAACCAATGTCAATGTCAATTTGACAGGACAGCACTACATTATATGATGATGATATAACGTTGTTGTTGGATTTTTTTTATCACTGCTGCAATGTAGTCGTTTTCAAACGTTTTCTATCACTATATCAATACTATCAAGGTTGATAATTTATAGTATTAGTATTAGTAAGTAGTATTATTATTATTGTTATACATTATAACCATTTGCTTTTCCTTTTCAGAAAAAAACCTACTTCTGCTCACTTGATTAACTTGACCTGTCAGTGTCATTCACTGTTTCCCAGCATATGACCTGACTGAATGTGGTCTCTCAGCAAACAAAACAAAAACACAAAAACAATCTTCAAACAGATTTATAATGAGTCTGTAAAGAAATCACCTGCTGTAAACTAATTGACACAACACCTGTTTACTCTGTTTCAGACCCAAGACATTTCAATCATCCTGGCTGAGGCAATGCGACGCACACATAATGGAGAGTCGGTTTCTTACCTGTTCAGTAATGTCCCCATGTAGTATTGGCACTCATTGGCAGTGGAAAACATCACATCCCTCACACAGTTGCCCCTACCCCCTCCCCCTTTTTTTCAACCAGATTTGTGTCACAAGAGTCAATTTTTATCCTTTTTTTTTGTCAAATAGGATCATTACTTGCTATATATTGACTATTTGTATTGACGCTAGTTAATTAATATTTCTGATCTAAGACTTGCTGTGCCATGTCAATGACGACAGTCTGTCTCATTAGTTTTACATTATTAATGATCATTCCTATTCCATGAGGCCTGAAAAAATATATTTACCCAATTATTCAGTCACTGTGTGATTTATCATTTCCTTGGATGTCATTTTTAAATGTTGGGGTTTTTTTTTCAACATTAAAAAAAGTTACTTGATATGAACTAGCATTAGCGTCATTATAAATGATAAAGGATTATACAAGCAAAAACAGTTGTTTTTTGTCTCTTGAGCTCTGTTCTATCCAGTAGAGAAAATGGTCACAAAGATATGTTCTCCTATGTTTTCTGCTGTGCCAACTGGTGACTGCGAAAGAAGTAATGTCAGTCACCCAGACACTCAATCTCAATAGTCCCAATGTTATGACTGAAGATGTTGAGGTGGGGTAAAAGAAAAGAGAGAGAGAAAAAAACAGACCAAAATCAAAATGGTCACCTGAATAGGACCTAGATAATTGTGCCTGTTCTCTGTTGACAACCAAACAAGAACACTGGTTTCACTACAATGGAAAAGATCACCTCAAGTGTCCTCAAGTTCATATATTGAAAGGGATTTGTCTTCTTAACTGGATTATAATTATATAAGAAGAAAACTTCACTTTTACTTTTAATATTGGAGAGGATTAGGAATCTTTAAAAAATGCGCAAAATATTTTATGTGTGGTTTTTGTTTTCTTTCTTTATTTCTTTTTTTTCAATATCAAATCTTTATCTTACTTAATAATGCATAAAAAAATGTAATTGTAAATGATCCAATTTTAGCTGCATGTAGATTTTTTATTATATTATTGTCATGTGGAATGAAAAAAAATTAATGTATTCAAAAAAATTTCACTGACTACTACAGCCAGTCGCTAACACTAACACTGTTGTCTAGAACTGCATTTGTGTCATGCAGCCATTCAAATATCACACGACTGTATCAGTTGGATCACATTCAATCAAAAAGAAATTCAATTGGGCATTGTTGCTGCGCAGCATTTGCATAGGAAGAGGCCTAGTTTCCTGTTTCGCTTTTTTTTTTTACATTTTCAATAATTCCAAATTTGTCAGTATGTTTCGTTATTTTCTGTTTTACAATTTCTTTGCACACCCAATTTGCAAAGAATTGTTGTTTCAAGTTGTTTTTTGGTTATTTTTTCTACCTCAAGCACTCAATTAATCAATAACCAGACTACAAACAAAGGATGTTATAATGTTGATCGCATTGTGTGTTCCTGTTCACACCCCACCCTTGCAGTTTACTCCCAGTTGTCTTAGACTGGAGTCGACACACCAGGGCTACATCATTTCATTTACTGGTTTATATTAAATCAATGGCCATCCCCCATTCAGTGCATCATGGGACTGAATCTATCGGGTCATTGCACACAAAGGGTGGTAGAAAATCCTGGGTGGGTGAGGATCACAATGCATAGTTTGGGGTATGGGAGTTATAGTTTAACCGTACTGCCATACCACTATATAACTAGTAATAGTATAACCTGCCCTTTTCGCCATCGTGGGTCTTTTCGCCCAGTGACTTGTAAAAAAAAATGTACTTCTTGTTGTAGTTGTACCCCTATTCACCACTCGTGAGTCGTAAATTACCCGCACATACAAAATATTTAGATTTTGCTTCATCATGGGGTTATGAAAAAAACAACTCATAAAAATAATAATTTTTTGATGAAAATGAGAAATCGTAACCAATGACTGAAACAAGCATATTTAGATTTAGAGTTACAACAGGCTGTTTATTCATTCCAAGACACAGCGATTGGACATGTACATGGGGTTATTAGACTCATAAGTGGCAGTAAAGGTTAATTAAATTAGTTCATAACTTTTTTTTTTTTGTTGCCTATTGTTTTGGTTTATTAGTTTTAGTGTAAATCATCTGTCTCTTGAGTGTCAGTGTCGTATTTTTTCATATTTGTTTTTAATCATTTACCCCTTCCTTTTCAGGAAAACCTACTTCTGCTCACTCTTTTAACTTGACCTGTCATCTTGCTGTTTCTCAGCATGATGTGTCGATGTGTTCTCATAAACAAAGAAACAAAAATTGGCTTCAGTGCCTCTGGTTGTGTCTACTTCTATTTGAGATCTAGCAACCTTATCACACTCTTATCGGCGGGTGGTTGGAGGGCGCCTCTGGTAGGGTCTACTTCTGTTGCATCTTTTAACTAATCCTTTCATCTTGCTATTTCATAGCACTGTATAACCTATATTGTGTCGATGTGCTGTCTTTTACAAACAAACAAACAAAAAAACACTCTTATCGTGATATTTCCAATGCATTACATGACCTAATTGTGTCAATGTACCCTCTTAACAATTACTACAACATAAAAACAAAAAGTCTTTTTTGTGTTGTACGTTCTTTATCTATATATGAATATGTATAAGTGGTGCTCATACTTGTCTTACTACTACTAATAATAATACTAATGGTCTAAAAATGTGTATAGTTGTCTACTTGTGATACACCAAACACAAATCCCCACCAATTTTACGCAAATCGGTTTGCCAAGAGCCTTTAATTAATATTACTATTACTCTTACTTATACTTGCATTAAATATCTGTAACTGTTACTACTGGTAGCAAATGGTTGATTGGGGCGGGTAGGGTCTACTTCTGTTCTTTATTATGACTAATTGTTGTGTGTTCTTGCTCTTTCCCAGCACTATACACCCTGAAACTATATAAATATAATATTGTGTGAATTAGCTCTTGATCACTACATGATTTGGTATTAAAATAATCTTCTACTTCTAGTCTTAGTCTTAGTCTTAGTTGATATGAAGGGGGGGGGGGGGGGGGTTATCATATAATAATACACTACTTATTTTCCACTGTTTCTGTGACTTACCCAGTTGTCCTGTAACTGAACTGTGTAGTACTAAGTAGTAGTAGGAACCAAGGTTACAGTTATGTGTGTATTGGATTATATGAGAACAACACTAACTGCTCAATAACTAAAGTGGTACAGATCTGCCCGGGCCCCCACCAAATCAATGGCCATCCCCCCTTCAGTGCATCATCATAATGCTACTAAATCTATCGAGGTCACTTACTCTCTTCTCTTAACTATCTATGAGTGTACTTCTGTACACAAAGGACGGTAGAAATTCCTGGGTGGGGATCACAATGCATAGCTTAGAAGAATATGAGGGGTAGTGTTTTGCGCCTTTTATTGTGTGTGTTTTACCTATTTTATGATGACGTGATAATTTGTATGTGTGTCTAAATCATCTGTCAATCATGTTATTATTATACATATTATATTATATTGTTATTAATCATTTGCTTTTACTTTTAATTTTCAGGCAAATTGCTGACACAATATGACCTAGCTGTGTCAATGTGGTGTCTTAGTCTTATACTTATACAAACAACAGTTCACACGTGTCCATATTCAGCAATTCGTATTAAGAAATCTGATTGAGTCAATGAGTATGTCATTCAATCAATGTCGTCATCCAATTTTTTGTTGTTTGTGACTTTGTACAAATCACATAGCAATGCCGAGTTTGTGACTTAATTAAGCAAAGAAAAATAGACTTTGAAATTCACGCCCACGCGGCATGCTCCTCCCAGTTTACCAATAAACTGTGGAGTTGACGCACCCGGGCAACAGAATTTCATTTCTTTATTG
>JAUELH010297237.1:0-10261 GCA_031471375.1 Hermissenda crassicornis | reverse complement strand
TGAATATCAACAGAGATATGAGGCGAGAAAGAAGAGGGGTTTCTCACACTCACTTCATTGAACTCGATAATTTCGACTGGTATTATGCATACGCTTTCTTCACCTACAATAAGTTTGATTCCAAATACAATGTATCTAGTTGTTTTGTGTGGATCTGATTAAACAATCCAATTTCGCGTGGCCATGAACTCTTCCACTTGTACTACAAGTTGTAGTCAAATGCTTGCAGTGTGTGTGCGTTCGGCTTGCCGTGTCTCGCTGTCGTCAGTGCAGCAGTAAAGCCCTATGTATTACTATATACTGCATCGCAGAGAGATGAGGAAGGAAATGAGAAAGCGACGGACGGACAATGAATTAATGGCTCGAAAATGACAAAGACTGTAAGCGAGTCACGTGATTCACAATTCATAGCATCTAAAAACATGAAGTGGCAAGCACGATATGGCACGAAATTTCTAAATCTTTGCACCTGAATAGCATTAGCAAACACAGGGGGTTTCAGCTATTTGGGCTGAATGAGCCTGAATAGCAAAACCCCCCTGGTTTTTGCTATTCGGGCTCATTCAGCCTGAATAGACACTTCCTATAATTATAGAATAGTGATGATCATCAAGGGAAAAAGATTCTAGATAAATGAGACGAATGTGGTCAGGATAGAAATGGCTGTGCAATAACTGTCTGCACAGGGGAATAGTATGCAAGGGGAACCATGATTCAGTTGTAGTTTCCACAGTCCAACAGGTTGCCTTTCTTAGTCTTAGGTCATTTTACAATACAATGTGACCTTCTTTCCAGTTGCTAGGGATAGTCTAATTTTCCCCATATGCCTTTGAATAGTTTTTGACCGTGGCAATTGCATTTATTGTGAGTTCCTCTAGTATTGTGTTCAGTGCGGATGTGATTGTGCTCTCTTTACAATGTTAAACAATTCTTCTTCTTCTTCTTCGTTCCCCTCATGCAGTCTTCTTATGGTTCTATCCCAATCTGGCGCAGAAACCCGATGGATCTCCGCAATTCCGTGGTGGATCCGTATAGCTTTGTTTTAAACAATTCAATCAGGGCAATAATGTTGTATGAATATATATGGAGGGATGGCAACTCAAGTACTGGCAGTGGCAGGGTCTACCTCTGCTTTTTTTATACATGGCATGTACACCACTGATGACGTAACTGTGTTGATGTGCTCTCTTAAAAAACAAACTATCACCTGTTCCATCTCCTTAATGAGATGCAGAAGCATAATCAGGAACTGCGGGCCAGCTGTACCTTTTAGGACGGTACTAAGAAGACACATTGACCGTTTTTTCTATAATTCTGGATTGTATGTGTAAACCCACAAGCTATATCACTATCACTAGGGCACAGTGACATTTATCCGCCATTCCTTCCCTCTCCACCAGAATTATAAAAGACCGTCATACTGTGAGACACTTCCAGCTTGTGGTGATCACACACGACGCAGACTTTGTGGAACTCCTTGGGCGTGCCGAGTATGTTGACCGGTTCATTGAGGTCAGCAAAAACGATGAGGGTTTGTCACGGCTAAATATCAAGAGAGTGGAAGAGCTCCAAACAAGATAATAACCATAATGATCATGGTATTCATTTCCCAGTGAATAGATGTCATGCATACAGCTAGTGGAGAGGAGAAAAGACTAGTTTCAAGATGTTGAATCCTCAATCGATATGATTAGTTTTCATGTTCTGTCAATTACTATATGCTATTGATTTGTCGCCATGTATTGCTTTTTTTTTTTTATGTTTTAACCATAATACAGAAAAGGCTATTTCATTTCATTTTGAAAAAATCAGATATTTGTATTTGTAGGTTGATTTCTCATTTAAAACATTATTTGACTATAGGCTATAGGTGTCTTTGTGTCTCATCTGATTAGATATGGAGTAAAATTACTCTGTATCTAATTGGATTTTCATTGGTTGGCTCAGACACACAATTCGCGCGGCTGCGCAGTCGCTTCGTAGCTCTACCGGGATTTTCGATTGTAATTTCATTTCTTGTTTGCACTCGACAGATACGGTCGATATAGTAATAGTAATTGATACAAAGCACAAGCACCTGTGCATGTATATATATGTAGGCTGTATCTGTATGATTATAATTAATAATATACTGCATGTATATGGGGGATAAATCATTAATTAAAATATTTAAATTAAAAAAAAGACCATCCACATGATTAAAAATAACGAAAAGTGCCTTTGCTAATGGACACGCACATCAAATTGAAACATGGGCCTACATAACATTCACTTCACTATTACTCTTACATGTACTATACTATATTAGTATAGGCCTATAATATATATATATACATTATTATTATTTTCAAAATGTGTTGTACTACTAACTAGTATAGTATAGTATTACAAAACACAAGCATCTGTGTATGTTAGTTGTATGTAGTGATAGTGATACTGATATAAAATTAGTATAGAGAAAAGGAGTGTGGGGGGGGGGGGGGGGGTGGAGAGGGAGCCAAACACTAAACTAAAAAAATTCATAATTATTCCATCGCCATGTCTCACTCTCATCCATTGAGATAAAAAGTAAAGAAACTCTTGTGTCCCATCCAATTAGATATGGAGTAAAAATACTCTGTATCTCGCCCGATTAGATATGGAGTAAAAATACTCCTTATCTTGCCCGATGAGATACAGAGATGCAGCCTTTTTCTTTTTGTGAATCATCTGTTTGTTGAGTGTTATATTTTTCATATTATTATTGTATTATTAATCATTTGCTTTTCTTTTACAAGAAATGTTCTTCTGCCGACTCTTTTAACTTGACCTGTCATCTTACTGTTTCCCAGCACGATATGACCTAACAGTTGATGTGCTCTCTTAACAACCAAATAAACCTTTCCTTTTCAACAAGAAAAAAATAATACTTGTACTCACTTTTTACTCTACCTGTCATCTGAATATTTCCTAGTAGAATATGACATGTGTCAATGTGCTTGCTGTCTTAAATAACAAAGAAGACATAAATCTTTTTTTTTAAATGAGGTAGGCTAGTAGTACGCTAGTACCAGTAGGATAGCATTCATACTGTACTGTAATGATATTCATTACCGGCATTGTTCCTTTGAGGGGCCTTGGATATAGGGTACTGTAGTAACAGGAGTCCAAGGTTCACAGGGTTCAAATACATGCAGGTGTAGCAATAGTAATGATACTAATAATAATTAGGAAGAAGAATTTTGGAGTGAGCCAGTAGTGTAGTGGACAAGTCACTTGCATTTGATTCGAGAGGTCATGGGTTCGAATCCTGGTGGTGACACTGGGTTTTTTCCTCGACTTCTGAGTTTTCGAGGCTCATTCCCACAGTCCTATTGCAGACAGACTATAAATTGGAGGTGCCACCTTTTAAATAACCTGCATGTGTTGCCAAGGGTTTTAAACTAAACATTTTGAAGAAGAATTTGACTAAAATCGGATAGGGAACTGGGTCATACTTGTATTAGAACCACACACATTTGCCTTCTTAACCACACACATTTGCCTTCTTTTTACAAGGTATGTAGATGTTACTGTTATTGCTACACTACTATTGTACAGTATCAATTTAAACACAAACCGAGACTAATGGACTGAATGAAACACAGGCTCTCTTGGCAATACAATACTATTGCAAATGGACCTTTGTTTTCTTTCAGTTTCAATCAGTCATGTTGTTGGGCTATTGCTATTACTATTAGTATTAGTGTCATGATAATGATAGTAATAGACCTAATCAATCTTTAGATTCAATTGTTGAAAAATTATACTTAACCATTTGAATTCAATGTAATGTAACATTAGAAAACTATCACTATCATATTTTTTTCACCAGTAATGTGATGATATGTCATTGATATTGAAACGTATGGTATTATGGAGAGAAGAGATTTCTACCCGACTGACTGAAAGTGAAAGGCCTATGCAAATGAGTTTTATTGTCAATAGTGGTGACTGTTATTTTATTATTCCAATTATCATGACCGATATTTAATAAATTATGTTGATCGAAAATATTAAAAATTGAAATTATTCTTCACTCTTGTTTTATTCTTCTTCGTTCCCCCTGATTTTGTTTTATGGTTGAACCTCGATCCGGTGGAGAAACCTGTGGTCTTCACTTCAAACAATGATCCATACCGTTTGGTCTGAATTGTCCGAGGCCAAAAGTCTTGCTCTTGCTGTTTCGAATTTAGGATAGGTCTGAAGTATGAGAAGCATCTTCCTGTCCCTCTCCACAATCCCGTCTTTCCAATATTGAATGTTTTGTGCATGTTCTGTTTCAGGCTGTTGTTTCTCGAGCAGTCTAAACATTGCAATTTGCGTTCTTCCTTATTGAGATTTTTTATTGGGTCATTCCAATTATAGTTTGGATGCGTCTCATTCCAACAGTTCTTTGTCTTGATCTTGATTAGATACCTGATTTTATAGCAATTTTCTTCGTGTGACCCCTCTCTCCCCCCATTCCAGTTCCAGCCAGTTCAGTGCATCTGAAATTTAATTTCTATGATGCCGCCACGGTGACCAGGAATCCACTGGAGTCTCACTTCATTTTCTCTTAGTGTTACTGCAGTACTAGCTGTATCCGTTCATCACTGACATGATTTAGATCTGTTGGTTGGGTTGTTTAAAATGTCCAATACTTGTTTGGCATCAGTCAGAAAGATAATTTTGGTAGATTCCATGATCATCTTTATTCCTTCTTTGATTGCCAATGCCTCAGCTTTAACTTCATAGTTGGGGTTTGTTCTAGTTGCTATATGCTTTTCTTGTGTTTCTCCATTTGGCCATTTGATGAAGATGCCAGCTCCACCAGATCTACTTGCTTACGTCGCTGTCCCATCTGTAAATATCCTTACTAATCCTTATTTGGGTAGTTATCTTGAATGTGTTCTCAAAAAGTCAAATCACCATCCCAAGGTATACAACACAAATCCTCCAATTAAAGACATTTAAATTTAAACAGTATCAACACACTCAGGCCATTATGGTTAAGTCATAAACCAACACAAATACATAAAGAAATTTTAACCATCATCACCGCACGACATGCTGTGTGTAGTGTCAATAATTAACAGCACTATATAGTGTGGATACACTGCATGACGTCCACGATGACCACTTTACTTACCTGTGCTTGCTATTGGGCCATAGGACGTGCTCAGCATACAGTGATGGTGTTTTGTTTTGTTGCCATGTCACAAGTATTTGGCGTGTCGGATAAATGAGCAGCTGATTAATGGAAAAATACTACTCGGTTATTCCAAACAAATTAGTATCAGAGTTGGAATTGCAGATTTTATTTGTACCCAAGTAAGTGTGTTGGAGACCTGAGCATGTTGGATAACTAGCAGTAGACTGTAATTCCACAATGACATTGCCTATTGTTTTTTGTAGTCAGAAAACATTGTATTTTGATAGGTTCTTAGTGTTCCACTTTTTTTTGTAATGAAAAAATTAATTGAATTCTCACTCTCAAGATTCCATCAATTCCACTCAAAAAACCAAATACATTCATATTAACAAACAAAAAGTAAGAGTAGACAGGTTTTGCAAAATAAAATTTAATCTGAGTCATCATCAACACTATCGTCATCATCATCACTGTCGTCGTCGTCATCATCATCACTATTGCTGTCACTATTACCATTAGCATCATCATCAGCCATTCCAGAGAAAAAGCTTGCCTTTTTGGCTTGTCCGAATTTTAAAGTTTTCTTCTTGGCTAACTTTGTTCCCTGTTTGCTGATATCAACTTTCTGGCGTTTCACTTTTTCCACATTCCAGAACTTCACTTTCATGTCATGCGAGCAGCTGGCTATACAATCACCACCAGATGTAAGACTCAATGCCTCCACTGGAAAATCTTCCTCATGTTGGCCGACTGTTCCCAGAACGCGGTTAGGAAAAGTGTGTACTGCTCTGTCACATGAAGAGAGAATAAATAAAAATAAAAGTACCCAGAGAATATAAAATTTGATTGAAATTTAATTTATTTGCCCTTCTTACTCGCTCTGTTGACAATACTCAGTTCATCGCAATGTGTCAATTCAACTCAGTTGTCCTTTTAATTTTTTTATTAATTTTTGAGAACCAGTCTTTTGGAGCCATTACACTCTCTGAGTACCAAGGGGTCTGGAGCAAGAAGGACTGAAATTATATCATCTCTTTACGCTCTCATTACTGATAAATTAATAATCTAATAATTCTTGGTCATGTGAATAAAAACTGAAGATGTTAAAGATTTTATTCACATGACCAAAAGCACTAAAACATTTATGAACAATGAACGTCTGGAAAGAGTTAATTGTGATTGTATACTCTATCAGCTTGGAAATTACGAGATTAAATACTTAGATTGCTTTGTTCACAAAGAGAACATCAATGAATTTTAAGTCACAAATATGCACATCGATAAAATATAGATCATGCAGTGCTGGCAAATATAATAAGATGATAGGGGTACTTAAAAGTGAAGAGAAGTAGGCCCTAATCACCCCCCACACACAGAACTATATTATTGAAAAAGATACTAACTTGATATAACCGTCAGTTGTGCCAACACATAGAACATTATCTGTGACAGGTTCGATGCTGTCAATCTGGGCATCCCCACAAGGAAGGCGGTCACTGATGTTGCCCCATTGCCCCCAGTTGAAAATGTTGATGACACCGTCACTGGAGCCACACAGCAATTTCTGGCCTCTCTGGAAAGGAAAGGATCAACTTTACATTGAGCAGGTTACATTCAGTCAATAATTATCTTTACTTGAGTTTGAAACTAACCACAGAGCTGCCAACGCCATCAAAAGAAAAAGTGGTAGATTGTTTGCCAAAAAGGGAGATTTAGGGGAAAAGTTTACAATAATTTGAAGAAAAAGAACAGACTGGAGGAACAGCAATTTACTGTCACTAGTGTCACTCGCAATATTTCGAAGTGGTAAACTTGAGTACAGGTCGCTCTCAACAGTCAAAGTAAGCAGTATACGCCATACGCCCAGACAGTTCTTTCTTTCTTGATCAAATTACCTTCATTGCAGTGTAAGGATAGCTTTAATAAGCTGTCATCGCTTTGCATCAAGATTTAAGACAAGTAGGTGATGAGCCCACTGTCTGTATGGGTAGAATTAATTTTGCCAGTACAGCGGCCAAAATTGGCCTACTGGGTTCTTTAACGTGCCTAACCTAGACACAGGACCTCCTGTTTATCGCCCCATCCGAGAAGGCTAGGTGTTCTAAGAGACTCCAATATAGCCTACATGCATACAATTGGAAATAAGGCGTACAACTACACTTTTTAGAGGTAGGTTGGCAGCAATGTAATTGTAGTTGACTTTGTCCTATTGTGACCAATATCTATATTGTTGGAAAAAACGGTTCCACTGAAAAAATACATAAGCGGTAAATTCACTTCTTGAATTGAAAAAAATAAAGAAATTTTCTTACAAACTTGTGCATATTGAAAACAAAACATGGGTAAGAATTATAAATTGGTACAATTCACAAGTAATAGATAATATGTGAAACATAAAAAAATAATGAATGATAATATATATATGAATGTGACTAGCCTAAAATGAAAACATTCATTCACTTTTTCATTCATTAGTCTAATTTGTCATCAAAACCACATATCTGGGATATAAACACACCATCATATTGGATTCTCTATATCTCTCTCCTAATGATTTCTACAGTTCAAAATCAGACTCCCTACTGAGAGAGAGATAGAGATAGAAATAGAGAGAGAGAGAGAAATTAATTCTAAAACATTAACAAAAACTAACCACAGTGACAAAAAATATTTGGAAAGATTTGTTAAAAAAATAATAGAATGACACATTTTAGAATTCCTAATCTCACCTTCATGTTTGCAAGACACAGTAACTCAGCATCAAATAACTCAGATTGAATTTCCATTCGCTTTCGGCGGAGATTGAATGCAGTCAGTGTACCCTCACCACTGTCAAAGAAAAACAAAACACCCACCCACTACATTAAGCTGATCTTCATCAACCTTATTTTTTCTACAATGGCACAAAAATGTTATCATTTTATCTACACCAGTGAGTCAGAATTGTGCCTGCCTTTGTTTTAGGGCACTTAAACTTGTGAAAACATCACAACATGAAACAATGGGGAAAGAGCTGAGACATAAATTGGCCAGTCGGCGGTGGTGAAATTAAAAAGGCCTAACAACTGTTTCACACTCACTGGATTTTGTCTTTCAATCCCTCTCATTTACAACTTAACTTGATCCAATCGAATTGCCTGATCTTCGGATTCCCCTGATTTTGCTTTATGCAGATGTGGACAATTCTCACCCCTGCAACACTCCATAAATTTAACTATCACTTTCCTTTGATCATTGTAATGATTTTTTAAAGACAGTCATTTTCAATTTTGACACCTCATACATCACACTAACGCAGATAGTGACGTTAGGATAAAAAATAGAAGGAGTTTGTACCTGGAGGCAATAATCATTTTTTTTTCTTCGGCAATCATATCACTGATGAAGTCGTCACAGTCTTTAAACTCCATGACACACTCCTTGGAACGAATATCCCATACCTGAAAAGAATAGTAACAGTGCATCACTATAAACATAATTTTTTGGGTTTCTTATCATACAGCCCATGGAGGCAGCAACAATGTCAATGGATGTACACGTATCACGTAGTGCTTTGTGGAAAGAAGTAAACAAAACCTAAGACTAAGACACATGGTAGAGAATGAATACATATCAAATATAAATCAGAGTTCATCATGCAGACCAACACAGTCACTGAAAATGACATGGCAAATTTCTTAAGAAGGTCATCGAGGGACTTAAAATCACATGTTACTGAAGCACAGATGGGGCTGATGCTTTTTTAGTCAGTAACAATCATGTATATCAACTTACAAATGGATTCGACAAGAACTATAATTACCTTCAAAATCCCATCATCATCTCCAGTTGCCACAAAATAGTCGCCAGACAAAGCAAGACTGTAGATTGGGGCTCTGACAAGTAGGAGAAATAACCATTTGAGAGGTGAAAACAAATGGGTCAAAAACAAACTTTAGATATCTAAATGTGTTGTTTGTTGAAAGAGAGAATACCAACAGAATAAGTCATGTATTTCTGAGAAATAGTCTGATGATTGGATTAGTAAAAAGAAAGAATATAAGTAGATACCTACTACCAGAGTTGCATTTTACTACCTACATACAACTTACAATAACAATGCCATGGAAGCGTATTTCAAAAAAGAAGTTACAGAGAGCATGTCAGAACCTCTCTGCTTCTCTACTACATCAATACATACCTCTCCCGTTCCACCCACCCCATATGCACCAAACAGCACTGATTGAATGATGCACATTGTTTGGATAATAACTTGTGCAGACAAAAGAAATTATGGTCAACTGTTGATCGTAAAATACAGAAATAAAGAGGGGAAAAGCTTGAAACCCATCACTAGGAGGGGCACTTAATAGGAATAATACGGTTATATTGCTTTAAAAAAAAAAGATGAATCATTATCAAAAGAACATTAGGGACCCTCATAAATATTTTTTTAAACAAATATAAATTAGTTTCAAAACTGAGGCTACAATCTTTCTCTCTTGATCAAGTTACCTTTTATACCACATTGCAGTGTAAGGACAGCTTAAATAAGCTGTAATTGCTTTGCATCAAGATTTAAGACAAGCAGGTGATGAGCCCACTGTCTGTATGGGTAGAATTAATTTGCCAGGACAGCGACCAGAATTGGCCTACTCTTTTCGATTTCGAAACTGCCATGGTTTCTTTAACGTGCCTAACGTAAATACAGACCTCCTGTTTATCGCCCCATCCAAGAAGGCTAGGTGTTCTAAGAGACTCCACTACCCGATAAATTGAACCGTCGACCCTCGGATCTAGTGGCCAACACCGTAACCACTTGGTAAAATCACCAAAAATACAAGAGAACATCAGAAATAATAAACAGTCGAATCATAAGAGGTAAAATATCACCACTTACTCATGAGCATCCTTAATCCTTCGCTTCAGGTTCCCTGTTTCAGAATCTACACAGATGAGAGTTTTGTCTTTGGAAACAGAAAATAGTCGCCTTCCATCAGATGAAAATGTAAGGTCCCTACATGCCAATTTTTGGAACTTTATTCTCTGCTTCTCTTCACACTCTGTGTTACTAAAAGAATGTCTAAAGAGGATTGGGGGGGGGGGGGGGGGGGGGGGGAAAATTTAAAA
>JAUELH010296904.1:0-10272 GCA_031471375.1 Hermissenda crassicornis | reverse complement strand
CTACGTTAGGCACGTTAAAGAACCCAGTGCAGTTTCAAAATCGAAAAGAGTAGGCCAATTCTGGCCACTGTCCTGGCCAAATTAATTCTACCCATACAGACAGTGGGCTCATCACCTGCATGTCTTAAATCTTGATGCAAAACAATTACAGCTTATCAAAACTGTCCTTACACTGCAATGCTGCAATGCGGTACAAAAGGTATTTGATCAAGAAAGAAAAAAAGAAAGAAAGCAAAACTCTGCCCAATTGTTACAGTCCTATCAGAGATGGACTAAACCTTCAGTGGTCCTTTCCTTTATATAACATCTGATGTGTTGAAAAGAACATACAACACTGTATAATTTTGGGGTTGTTTATATTTTTGTTTTATGTACAGGAAGGAAGAATTCACTCATTACAGAGTAGCGATTCATCCTGATGGCTACAAGCTGGAGGTGGAAAACCCTGTGAGTTTTAGTTATTTCTTTTGCGTGCATCATCTTTGATTTTGTCTGACACAAGATGATCATGTCAAAATGAATGAAACCCAACCTTTTTTCTCTAACTTTAGAATGTATGTATTCAAAGGCTATGGCAAGTCCACACTTCAGCATGATATGATATGAGTATGAAAAGGGACACATATTTCAGTAAAGAGAAAAAGAAAGATTTAGTAAGCATGTTGTATTAAAATGTTATACAGTCTATATGATATAAATTCCATCTGTTGAAACCAATATGTTTTAGAAGAGGCTAGATCAATCATCAATTTACAGGAGAATAATAATACACCATTCTCTAAACTATGAATGATAGTTTTGTCAAAGGGTAGCCATAGGTTTAGTATTGCCACTCCACTCATTTGTTATTCAATGTATGTTGCCTTACTACAACCTCAGCATCAACCAATGAGGACCCTGACAGATGTTATGAATTTTTTTGTGAACACCTCAAGTTCCTTGACTACGAAACCCATGACATGCAACCATTTGCCCCAGTTTGGTATCATGCCCGAACATGATTACAACCCAGTCATCGTTTCAAGTATGTAGTTTCTCAACTTGTCTCAATTCTACACTGTCTGGCTATTTGATCTATACTACCACACTTAAATTCCTGATACAGTCTAACGCCGTTTATCTGAAACAAATCGTCACCAACAAACTGTCGGATTATCGAATTTGTCAGATTATCAAATGTAATTCAATTCAGCTTCGCATTAATGGTCAAGACACCCATGACCCAGAGTATACAACTGCCATCTGGTTTTTAAGCCTGATCAAGGACTCCTTAAAAACCAATCAGTGCTGCCTTGAAATTTTTATAACCAATCAAACATCAACCTTACCAATGTTTTTACCAATTGTCCCTCCCACTTTCTTTAGAGGCTTGTGTGAGATGGATTGAAAAAAAAGAGTAGAAGACCAATCATGAGTGCCTATTTTGCAAGCCAATGAAAGACAGCAGAATTAAAACCTCAAAACTCATTCAACCAATCAGCAAACAATAGACCATTCATGTCTTATACTTGTTAACTTTCTCACAGTCTTGATTCTTTGGACTAGCATTGCACATCCCAATGTGATACGACATAGCATTGTAATTAGTGAGGTCAAAAGAACTAAGCGTCTGGTGATACCTTCTTGTCAGGTCGGGGCGTCAGTGCTATCCTGGATAGCGCAAATCGACTCATACTGACCATCAAGCCTAGTTGACCATTGCCAAGCGATATGTAGGCATCAAAGAATGGAGGTGGTGGCGGTAGTGGTGGTGGGGGGTGGGGGGGTGGAAGGTTGGTTAGTGTGTGTGCTTAATAACCTTTCCCCAATCGCTAAGTAGGCATCAAAAACAGCATGCTGACGAGCAGCTACTTCTTTTCCCCTGACACTGCTGACCACTGCTCTTCTAACGTGTCCCAGGTTATGACTCTTGACATAATGTTAACAAAGGTCTGGCATTTTTGTGAGTGTGATGGTGAATACAGGTGTCTGCCTTTTGGTTGTTTCGGGTCTAGGAACGTTGAGAATAGGCTGTTGTCAGATTGTGAACTCTTATCGTCTTGGAGGAGTAAATGTTGGATTATCGGACAGAAATACTACAGTAATTTTCTATGTGTTCCCAAAGTTTGGTGTCAGAGTCAGAATAATGAGTTGTCGGATCTCCAATAGAAAACATATAGCATATTATATTTTGTTCCCGGGTGGTTGTGTCGGATAAATGAGTTTCTGGATTAATTGCATCTGGATTAACGACAACGACGTTAGACGATATTACTATTCAAACATTGCCTTTTCTTCTTTTTAAGTTTCAATTACCTCATTTCATCAAATATCAGGTTCATTAGCAATCAGGAAAAATTCATCCTGTCATTACAAAAACTTCCCATTCGGTCAAGAAATAAGTGAGTTTTATCATTATTTTATATAGCCAATATATCTTTTTTAATTTCTCAAAATTAAAAGCTCCAATAATTCAGTATCTTCATTGTCTTTGATATTTCACATAGGCCTATGCATGTAACCACATTTCTTGTCAAAAAGTGCATATTACAAATTTTCTCTTATGCTCTATAAAAAATATATGATTATAATGCTATCTGTTTGCTTGCTTGTGTTCACATCTATCTGTATGCTTACTATTTACTTATTGTGCTTCTGACAATTGGAAACATTCAGCTTTTATAAGAGCAGCACTATTTACAGACTTTCCAAATCTTCCGCTTTATTATCCACATGTCTGCCATTCGACTAACCCCAGGAAAATTCGCCTTTTTTGTAAATTTTCAAATTCTTTGGATTTTAGTCCTTTTGTGATTGTGTTTATCATTTTATTGATTGCTTACCTATACTATTGTGGATAAATTATTTCAGAAATATTTCCAACATTCACTTCTAAAGGTTATAAAGAGATAAAGGGGTTTGAAGTTCACACATTGTGTCTAGCTTGTCTTAATTATGGAAATGGAAGTCTTCAAGAGAAAGTGTTTGGGTTTAGTTTGGTAGAACTACTACTACTACTACTGCTAGTGCGGTTCAAATTCCTATTTTTTAAAGTTCAGATTGCTATTTTTGGCAGCTCTTGGAGTTGGCAAGTCTGCTAAATTATCAGGTGATAAACCCACCTCATTAAGATGCATTAATTGGTTAATGGGTTACAAACAGTTGGGCTATTTGTTGTTCTCATACAAATCAATAAACAGTTTACTTTAGCCATGGTTTCTATTCCCAAGCCATTTACAAGTCAACTCATGTAAGCCACATGAGAATTATTTCATAGTATCTTTGCAAAATTGTCCTCAATTCAAGTATGTGTACTACATTTTGCTATTTGATTTTTTCCCTGGATGATATTAATGCCACAAATGTTTGATTTTCCCCTGGATGATATTAATGCCACAAATGTTTGATTTTCCCCTGGATGATATTAATGCCACAAATGTTTGATTTGACAAACCAGTCCCAGGGCGGAACAATCATCGGTCACCGTCAGTTCCAGATCTTGGCCATGTGACTAAAAACATCCGAGGGTTGAGGAGAATGTCATCCGATTTTTCAACTATGGGAGGTAATCCTTGATTTATTTTTTTAACCATGGGGGCATTAAAGTTTGAAGTGAATTTGTTTTTATTACTTTTAACTTCTTAGTGGAAATTGTCTCTGTCATGTTGTTTCCTTTTTAAACGACTATTATGATTCATTTCAGCTTACAATCAAACCCTTATGCTTCACTAATACATAATTAACTTCTGCAAATTTGTAAAGATTATACATAGGCAAGATTAAAATGTACACTTTATTTTTTTATTCACGTTAAGCATTAAGCTGTGCTGAAATTTAATATATATAGTAATATTTTCCTCTTTTCCACTTCCGCCCCCAAAAATTCATATATGTAGCTTTCCATTGACATTTGTCATTTGATACATTTTTGTAAACAAAATCATGTTTGAATACATACTGTTGTTTAAGAACAATCACTGCCTTTCTGTGAGTCAAGGCAAAGTAAGCGCATGAAAAAAAAATAAAAATGATATAACTTGCCATGCAATGAGAAATTCCAAGCGATTGTGACCCCTAAATCATATTACTGTATGATGATTCAGTTTGAAACATGTTACTGTTCACTCTTTGTGATATTAAATCAAATATGCCAAAACTGACTCTATTTTTACTTTTGCCATCGAGTTGTCTAAATAAATGTCATCTAATCTGTTTGTGTGGTGTACATTTTAATAACCCAATTATTCACCCACTCTAAAATAGTTGCCATTGACTATAATTTATAATTAAGATATATTATATATATGATATTTCAAAACAAATCCGAACACATGATTAACTTCATACACTATTATTTAGATGCCTCTTGTTGATTTCTCTGAGAAGTGATTTACTAGAATAGTATTATATGATATTATTGATCAAGGTCTTCATGGTAGCACCATATTTTTTGTAAAATGAGATTTGCCTTCTTGCTGTTCTATCATGTTGTTTTTGGTGAATGTTCGCATCGACCAATTGTAACAGAAATCATGTTGGTCATATTCCTTTCAGCTAGCCTACATAATAATAATTTGGTGTAAAGAATCTTAATGTGTTCCTTCCTTATATTCTTTTTAGATTCTATGTGATGAACAGTGCTTCATATTTTTGTTGTCTTGGTCTTTCATACAGCTGATCAATATCCTGGAAGTCAGATGTCAAAAGTGTTCCATACACCCTCATCACCCATCAAGAGCCCACCCTGTCCCCCGCTGAGTCCCCCTCCACCTCTACCAAATAATTCCAAGAACAGAATGAGGGTCCAGCATGATATTTCTTTTCCACCTCCACCACCAATGAGTTCTCCTTCTAAAACTAAACAAAAAAACCCTCAACCACCAAGACACGATAATATTATTTCCTCCACACCTTCACCTCCACCAAATTTCCCTGCCCCCGTACTCAAAAACATTAACAATAAAGCTGTGTTGACGTCGAGGGATGACAACGATGACATACCTCCTCCACCCCCACCTGTCAATAATCGTGTTCCCCTTAGGGTTGCCTTGTCAAAAAGCAATCTTGCCTCAACAATATCCGCAGCATCAACCACAGGGTCTCGTGTCAACGTAAGAATATTATTATGACAATGCGTTATATTTTCCATTTGTTAGAGATATAACAGTATTCGGCATGAATGCATTACCTGTTCACCATTTGGCACTCAAACCCATCATCATAAATAAGTCTTTGAGGGATATGAGATACATCACTTTAACTCAAAGTTTCAAAATGTTTAGTTTAACACCCAATGATGTGGTATTGGTGTTATTGGGATATCAATTATCCATACAGAGAATGAGATTAAATGTTTTTAAAGGTCTCAAATCTCTATTTGGGATACTCTTGAAAAGGGCATATGAAATTAGTTGATTTAAAGTAGTGCCAAGTTTAAGTTAGCACTTATATAGTGCTCATATCCACTGTGATGCCAAACTCATGGTGTTATGTTATACGATAGCAAATTTACTTCCATGGTGAACAGCGTTTTTTAATGTCAAGATCATTTTCTCATTGTCCTTTTCATTTTCAGACTCCACCAGTCGCTCCAAAACCAAAGAAAACTGTTAAACCTGAGACTGGATCACAAGCCGGAGGTGACAACGAAGACAATGGGAAAAAGATTGGTGATGGTAAGTAATATTTTCAAGGACTTAGAGCTAGCCTCTGTCATTTATCACTCAACTTTGAACAGTACCTAATTTCATCTCTATCATGAGCTTGCTAACAAAGTGTTCTTTTGTCACTTAAGTTAATGGTGATAATGATCATGCAGCTGCCTATATTGATTTTGGCTTATCATCATATACCTACAGAATCATTAGTCATTTGCAAGTGGTTGGAGGGTACTTCTTGTAGGGTCTACCTGTTTCCTCTCTTAACTCATCTGATCGTCTTGCTATTTCCCAGCACTGGATGACCTATTTAAGTTAATGTCCTCTCTTTTAACAGATTAGTCACAACTGACATATGCATTATGCATAACATACTTCACTAATGCACCCAATATCTAATGCCTCCTCTTATGCAGTATATCTGAGAAAGGAAAAGGGAGACAGCAAGGGTGTTGTCTATACCCAAATAAGGAAAAAAAAACCAGCTCTTCAAGCCTCCTTCAGTGTTCCAATGTCATATGAAAATTGTGTGTTGGTTCAACCAAGTGATATGAATGGTCGTTTCGGTGTGAGAAAATCATCCTTGCCTTCCCCTGATACCGAAACAACATTACACTATGTAGAGCTGAACCCCAAGCTCAGCAAGAAACCAACGAATTATGAGCCTGTGAAATCCATGTATTTAAGTGACAGAAACTTGTCACTCTCATCCAATGAACCTTATAATGATGATGACCTCACGTCGTCTTCATACGAAATGTATGAAATGAGTGACAATCTATTTGACAACAGAGAAGACAACGCTACTTCCATTAAAAGTAAAAGAGATATTTTTCATACCGATAAAACAAGTCATCTAAATTCCAACAGTATGTCTAGAGACCTGAGTAAAGTACGAGTAAAGAGGAACAATGTTGACTCCACCAGCAAAACCCTTCCTGGTATACATTTTTCAAAACCTCAGACTCCAAATAAAATCCAAGATGAGGAGGATGTATATGAAGCAATCCATTTCTTTTCAAGTAAGCAACAACAGATGCGTGGCAGCATTCCATCTCCAGGAGAAATACACTATGAAGGCATAGAGTGGAAACGCAATATCAATCGCCCTAGGATTCCATTGCCAAAACCAAGGAGACGGAGGAATTCTCTCTCTTCGATAACAGACAAAGATCCTGGCAGTACAAAGAGAAAATCAAACACTCTCAACGATCTTGACTCATTGAAGTCAGAATTTTTCAATTCTGAGGAAAAGTATTATTATGATGAGGTTGGTCTGACACCAGTGCCACCAAAAGTTGAGGCACCGTGTATGTCAAACTACATTGATGTGATAGTCAGCTATGAAGACATCAAAGCAGCTCAAATGTCACAGAAACACTTGATTGATTCAAAAAAGTGACGGTAATAATGCATGCTGTTCTTTTTTGTTTCTACTTTCTGTTTTTAAAAGATGAATGATGTTGAACAATGATCAATAGATCAAATGCATGTTTATCAGGGATCTCCTTTTCTTGATCAGAAGTTTAATGCCTGTCATTAAAAATGATTACGGTTATATTTGATTCTAGGGTCTTATAGGATATTGAATAAACATATTCCTTTTGGATTATCCTGTTAAACCATGGAATTCAAGGAAAGCAAGAAAAAGGAAAATCATATTATTTCACATGAAAATATAACAATTTTCTACTTATCTCCTTACTCACATTGTTCATTATGATGATACAATCTAAAAATCCTAACCACCCATACTAATCACTGACACAAACCTAATACATATTCATAGATAATACAAAGCTAATCAGAGGGTTGGTTTAATTGCATGTTCCTCTTACGGTATACATTTCTTCACTGTTTGAATACTAAAATTGCATATGGAGCCCGATGGCAATCTGTTATCCTTGAAAATATTCAAAGAAATGCAAATAATATAGTCAATATGAAATTAGATATTATGCATGTCTTATGAGGAATGACTGGTAAATTCCCAACTTCCACTCTGATATTTCGAAGAAAGTGTGGTCATCTAATATAATTGTATAAAACTATTCACGGTTTTGACAATAGTGACTATATAAATGTAAAGGATTTTTTTATTATTTTGATTTCAATATAAAAGTCAATCGAGGTGACAAATTCAAAATCATGTCATAATCACAAGCTCTTAAATAACATTGACAATGCGACAAAATTCCTTAATCTTAAGAAGAGTTAATATTTAAAGCAACCTTCTTTTCAAACAAAAACTTCCAAAACTGTAAACAGTTTGAAGAATAGCATTGGTAATGAGTTCAAGGCTTGATTATGAATAACGTTCTAGCAGACTTGCTGGAAGGTCTTTTATACCCTGCAGCTCCATCAGTTGGAAACTCTCTACCTTTAGACTTGCGTTTAAAAATAATAACATCTGAAGCAACAATTAAAAAAGGTCTAAAAACATAGCTTACCCTTTTTTACAGCTAATGTTAGTGATTAGCCTCGTTCATTCTTAGTAAGCTCTTGTATTCTGTAAATGCAACTGTTCTATTTGGATATGCATGTAAGTTATCGTTGTAGTGTAGTCAGAGTGATGTTTGCACCTAGAGAGCTGTCCTCCGCACAGGATTGGGCATCTGAATTAATTATTTTCATTGCTATTGGAGAGGAATAGCAAACACTGAATGGATGACGTGAATGACGATTCAACAATTGCTCATAACAAACAGTACTATTACTATTACTATTAGTGTGCGTTGTGACATCTCCCACACTGTCCGTTTGGTGTTTTCTTATGCCTGCCTTTCTATTATTGATGACGTGACCAACGATCAACTATCAACAACCAATTTTAATGATTGCATATCTCTAATTGTACAATGTTCATTTTGTAAGGTAGGTACAGGGTGGTTCTAGGGTCATCACATCTATTCACTTAACTCTTACAATTTTTATTCTTATTCTTCTAGTCATTATTGCATGCATTATAAGTATTATTAGGGTTGCTATGCACCTGTGTTTCTGTTGTGAAGGTTAAACAGTACATTATATTGATTTTTATACCTCTTATCCTTAATGTACTTTTGATTGCTATCATCCTTCAGTTAACAATATAATTATGTACTAAAAATCTATCACTTTAAATGTGAATCATAATTGAATTTATATTCGTTGTTATTATGAACCACATACAGGTTATACCTTATAGGATGGTGCCATATATAAAAATTGTATTACTATCATAATGTCATTCTTATTATTACATTAACATCATCATCAACACCATCATCATATAGTTATCATTATGAACACCATCATTAGTGACCTTGTTTAGGCTACATGTAGCCTCAATAACCAAACATACCCTCCATTATATAGCCCATATAAACAGTCTAGTGCCTTATAATTATTACTACAACTATTCTTGTTATTGTCACATAGTACTAAGAATAATGATAATGATAATTGCCATTCATACAGCTCATTCTCAAAATTACATAATGCTCAATGTACTGGACACATGATCAGAATGATATGTCAAGTTTTACAAATATTTACATACATAATTGTAAAATGAAATTCTATGTAGATAATAGCTAAGTAGTTGTAAATATAACATAAGGTATCTTAAAACCTTTTATTACATCACACCATTTAAACCTACTGACTACCGTCTGTAATTGATATAATTCTCTCAATCTCCACAGTGGCTACTGACGATTTCAGGAAAAAACTTGAAATGATGTTTGGTGGCGGCGACAACATTTGCAAAACCATGCCAGCAATCAGATTTGCAGGAAACAGAAGCCAAATACCAAGTTACCCCAGTATGAATTCTGTCGCTACCCCAAATGCAATGAGGAGCCAAATATCAAGTTATCCCAGTATGAACTCTGTCGCTACCCCACCTATCCCACCACCACCAACATGTAATTCAAACACTGCTGAGACAATGTATGAGAGCATTGAAAACTATCAGAATTCATCAGCTATAAGAAGAAACATGAATAGGAAATTGAACTGAACGGCGTGTTATAACTAAACAATGATGAAAATATTTATTGCCGATGGGTGCTCAAAGCAAAAATAATCCACACTGTAAGGAAAAATAGTTAATTATGTTCTTGTCTTGCCTGCATTATGTAGATCACATCTACATTAAATTTTTAAACAAAATTAGAAAGAGACTAGATAATAAGCATAAATTTCATAATTGAAGTCATGACTAAGTAAATTATCACTATGACTATGATATTCAAGCATTTTCATACATCATGCATTTTTTATCATCTTCGTTTAATGAATCCCTTGGGATATAATTACCATGCCTTGTTGGTTTTAGTCATTAGTCGCTTTTAGCTTTAAATTTGTTATGTAGACAAGGTTAATTGAATTAAGTATTATTATATTATTATTATGATTCATGTGTGCTGCTACTTAAGGGGCTTATTGATAGATAGAACATCAAAATATCATACAGCAGATAATTACAGAATTAGCGGTATGATACTACGTATTAGTATTAGTATTAGGTTAGTATGGCACCATTCTTATTGAGGCATTCCAAATAATTGACCAAATTTTTATTCTAAAACTTGAGGATGGATGAGACAACAGGTTAGAGAAAAAGTAGCACACCATCCCCCGCCCCCACCCC
>JAUELH010296793.1:0-10286 GCA_031471375.1 Hermissenda crassicornis | reverse complement strand
GACCCGACATTGCAAACACCCTCTATGGAGACAAAGAGCAACTCACCAACACTACCAAATTCTTCGCCATGACTTTAAGCCGAAGGGCACACGCCCAACAGGCTGCTGGATCGCAATGATGATGATGATGATGATATAATTTAGTATCGACAGGAATTTTTTAGAAGTTATGTTTTAATGGATATCAATCAATCAGACTGAGATCAATTCGATTTTTTCAAGATAGCTACCATAATTGTTTTTCTCTATTTTTTTTTTTACTTTTAAAATCACCACTGACATGACATGGGTATGACTTTGTGGCATAGTGGTAACACAATTACATTTTGACCAGAAGATATGTGGTTCAAGTCATGAGTGGAATTGTTCCTGAGACTGTTGTATTGTTTCAGTCCTTTTGGAGATTGCCTTTCAAACTGGAAATTCTGTGCCTCAAGATGATCTTTAATGTGTTGAAAAGGAGGTTTAACTCATTGCAGTCGCACAGTTATGGATCCCAAAACACCCCTGACTGCAACCGCTGTCGAGGGTGTCAGATAAATATGTCCGACTCGACTGCAATGAGTTAACAACTTCATACTATTAAAACATCATCACATGTTATGTGTAATATTTAATTATTGCAGGATTTTTAAATGTCAAAATGTTTTTTCTACAGTGGATCTGCTACAAATGTTTGACATGAATGTAGCTATTGCATTCCCAGCTGCCCCTTTGCTCACAGTCATTCTTGCTTTGGTTGGTGAGTACCCCCCACCCTTTTTTGTTTGGATGGGTGTATGAATTTAAATTTAAAGAACCACAGAAAGCTTGTTCAACATTTTTGATCACACTGATGGTGTACCTCTCCATCAATGATGCAACAACACCTAAGCAATTTTGTCTTTTTGTTTAGTTTTATATGTTTTCTGCAAGGCTATGCATTACTTGCTATTCCTGCTCTTGCAATTATTGGAATGTCACACATTCTGTTTTTAAAATTAGAATTCCCTTTTATTTTGGCCTTTAGATTATAATGGGCAGAGGCTTGATATGGCCTTTTGCGCCATCGATTTATTTGCTTAAACTATGCTCTTGGTTACCCTAACAACCTGAATTTATAATTAAAATGCACTTCAGTAAAAAAGAAAAGTGAAAGCACAGATTACATATAACTAGTGTCTACACATGAGCATGTGTACACCCATCCCTCCTGCATGCCATATGATACAGTCGAAAAACTTTACACTCCTGTGCCTTGTTCCCGTGGGCATATTTCCACCTGGTTTTGAGCATTTGAATTGTTGGTTTGAAAGGGAATGGAATGAGCAATGGCACTGGTTTAGTCTATGCCTTGTCAGAACTTGTGTTGGAAACCCAAGAATGTCAAATAAGTGGGCAATGTTTTTGACAAATGGCAAATTGGGAAAATAAAGTGATTTTGTTCCCTGCATTCTTGTTGGATAGATGGCAAATGTCTGATAAATGGATTTTGAATATTTGGCAGTAGACTAGTTTAAAAAAAAAGTGAAATGCCTGTTCTGCAATGATTTACTTGCTCTTATGAATGTAAATGTGTTACATTTTGTTTTCTTATTTCATTATTTTCAAAGGAATGGAAGCGATCATGTCAGAGTTTTTCAATGATACGACCACAGCCTTTTACATAATCCTGATAGTTTGGATTGCTGACCAGTATGATGCTATTTGCTGTCACACTAACATAAGCAAAAGGATCTGGTTGAGGTAAACATTGTAAAAGTCTAGAAATGGAATTATTCTAACTATTGATATTGATATGTTCATATAATTTGTAGCGATGATTAATGTAAAATGCCTAACACATTTCAAAAATCTGTTTGAGACTCGGAGACAGTGATCTTTTTGAACATGTGTAAGCCTACATTACTTCCACCTTTGAGCAAAGAAATAATGTTATTGAAATACAAGAACAGATCATTCATGTTATAAGAAATACAGTTCATTATTTTGTTTTCACTTAATGGACATTTAAAGACTAAAACGTAATTACTTAGACTTAAAACCTGATATTATTGTTCTTATGTCATGTATTTGCAAGCTAGAAGATTTTGAAAATGATGGTTATGTCAGTCTATAATTTTCCCCCTCTAGAGGTATTATTTTAACAATTTATTAATCACTGAGACATTAATTGATATTTTTGTTTTGTTTTTTGTCCATATCACAGATTCTTCTATCTGTATCATTTTGCGTTCTATGCCTACCACTACCGATTCAATGGGCAGTACAGTTCACTGGCACTGTTCACCTCTTGGCTCTTTATTCAGGTAAACTTGAGCTCCATCCTGCTGGAGGCAGTTGTACAAAATTATTGTTTCTGAGAAAAGGTTATCATTGAAGTATGGATTTGACTGTTATATATGTGATTCAAATCTGCTTATGTTGAAAACAAAACATATATCAATGGAGAATGTAATGAGTTGAAGAATCATATATTAATATTTTTTCAAATGTAAATATGCATAAAATGAAGATGGGATGAGGCGTTGGTATTTTCCTACCTCCGTTGTAGCTCAACAACAATACTAGCAGCAACATCAGTTGATCTTGAAATGATCATAATGCATAGCATGTTTAAGAGTTTATTCTTGCATAGTCGATGACTTGTCTTTTTATTCTCTCCTCAGCATTCCATGATTTATTTCTTTCACCACTATGAGCTTCCTGCAATCTTGCAACAAATGCGTATCCAAGAAGTGCTTGCGAATCCCAACCCTCCTGGACCAGAGAATGACAATGGCCCTGACCAGCAGCCGCCTGCCAATCAAGCGGGAACTTCTGTGGATCCGCCGACTGCCCCCAGTGCTGATCAAAATGATGCAACTAATAATAATAATGATAACGGATCGGGCACGGGTGATGCCACGGGTGGTGCCGATGCTGCGGTCAGCCCAGGAGATTCTGGCAATAGTGGGGCGGCGACCGGTACCACGCTTCCACCAACTGCCACGGCTGGGCAGGGGGGGGATCAGCCTGTTCAGATGGAGGTGTTGAGAGTCGACAATACCCAGCTCAATATGCAAGGGGGTCATTTTAACGTGACCGACCTGTTGAATGTGTTGCGGAGATCGAGACTTCTGAGAAACTACATCAACCCCCAAAGGGGTATTCAACTCCGGAATAACACAGTTTCCAGAAATGATAGGACCCAAGCGGGTCAAGATAACAACAATTTTGAAATTGAGCGCATGACTTTCTACACTGAAAATAACATCTATAACATTTTTCGAAACCGTGGTAGGAGATCTACAGGGGAAGCAAGTACTACTACTTCTGCACCATCTGATTCTAATTCATCATCATCATCGTTATCATCAACATCAAGTACAGCAACAATATCACAAGCGAGTGGTAGTGATGTATCAACAACAACAACAACTTGTAGTAGTTCACAACCATGTGGTGAGCATGTTTCTACCAATGCACCATCTGTGCCTGCACCTGTTTCGAGTAGTTGTGAAGAGTCCTCAGAAAATAGTGTTGATATTGAAGCAGTGATTAATTCCAGTGACAATAATACCGAAGTTCAATGTTGTTCTAATACTGTCCCTTTCTTGAATGGTTCGCAATCTTCAAGGACTTGTACAGCCACTGATGATGAAATTTCAGTGTTGAAAACGAATGAAGACCATTTGTCATTAGATGAACAATTACGTCAAACTTCTGTCGATGCGCAGAACTTCATTCCTGCAGGTTTTGATACTGACCCTAAAGCAAAAAACGATTTAGGTGATTTTTCTGCCTCTTCTGCTCGTCATTATGAAAAATATGATATGGATAGTGTGGCTGGTGGGAGCTCAGAATTATCTCCTTCCCCTTCGAGTGAGGAACTGTTTGGAAAATCAGTTAATATGAAAACTTCCATCGGGTCTTTCTCCTTCCAAAATGGGAGTCCTGTCACTGGGACATCAAATATTTCACAGGATGGAACAGCTGTGTGATCCATTTTCGTTTTTCCCCTCTCTTCCCCTTTGGTGAATCAAACAAGATAAAAAAAAAAAGTAACCAAAAAAAACAACAAAACATGCACCACATTAGTTCTTTCTTGATCAAATTACCTTTTGTACCGCATTGCAGTGTAAGGATAGCTTTAATAAGCTGTGATTGCTTTCCATCAAGATTTAAACAAGCAGGTGATGAGCCCACTTTCTGTATGGGTAGAATTAATTTTGCCAGGACAGCGGCCAGAATTGGTCTACTCTTTTTGATTTTGAAACTGCCCTGGATTCTTTAACGTGCCTAACGTAGACATGGGACCTCCTGTTAATCGCCCTTACTGAGAAGGCTAGGTGTCCTAAGAGACTCCAGCACCACAGTAGTGACTTGCTTAAATGCCTGGTCTTGAGAAAGCCGGAAAATCAGTCATTTAGGTAAAATACCTAAATTTCATGAAATCTTTTTGTTAAATGGAAGAATGGGGCATCTGACCGAAACAGAATTTAGGGCTGAGATAAGACGAAATGCACAGACGCTTCTAAAATTTGTAATTTCAGGCAGATGAGGGAAATTGTAGATATTGAGATATATACAGATTTTAAACAGGTCTTTCACCTTGTGTCATTTTACTTTCATATGCAATGTATTTGTTTTTGTTTTAAAGTCTTTTGTGAAGATGGTGTACAGTTCCTAATTGTTTTTTCTTTCTTATTTTCTATATTATTGTTATTGAATTATTTATCTTTTAATTTCTCATTATCATTTTCCATAGTACCGGTAGTAGTATGAATAAAATTATTTAACTATGAATTAAATTGGAAGGGATGAACAAAGCCTACAGTTGCTTTTTTTTCCAAAGCAAAAATATGGAGTTGAATTTTGTTTACACATTATGTCACCGATATTGATAGCAACGTCTATCTCTGTTTTATTTTCTAATTTGTCCATTTTTATTCAATGGTAATTTGGACACTATATAATGAGTATTCAGTTCAAAATGTGTGTATGCTTGCTTCATTATTCCTTAATCGTGTGTGAAATATAATTTATTATCGTGAAAATGCATTTGTGAATGCCATTATAGTTTTAATCTGTAATTATACGTTAGTGTAGGATTTATTTCAGAAGATGGGAGTATGACATTTTTGTAACCTTGTTTTTGACGTAATGTTTCAAAGGTTTTCTACAAGCCCATTCAAACCATTGCCTAAGATTGTACCCTGTTAGAAATAAATTGGGGATAGTCATGAGTGGTTTGAGGTGCAAAGAATTGTAATTGTAAGATACTCATAAGCAGTAGATTGTGTTTTATCTTCTGTTATCCAAGGGTTTATTTTATTAATGTTTGTCTTGTCTTTATGATGAAAGGCTTTCTGTTGTTTCAAACTTTGCTTAGGTAAAGTTATGTTGGATTTATGCCATTGGGCAGTTGCTCTAAGATTGTTTCATGAGATAAATATTTGGAGAAACACAGAAGTATGTTGGCTCCGAAATTATTTTCCAGTTGTTTTAGCTGCAAATATGTTGATTTTAGATAAATGATTTTAACAGGGAGGCCAGTATAGATCATCAATATGGTTCATATTTTGTTATACTGCAAAGAAGTTTGCTCATCATTGTATTGATGCCTATCACTTGCATTGACTGAAGCTTACCGATTCTAGTCAGAGTGCTTTTCTCGTTTTGTGTACATATGTATTTGATGCATAAAACATAAAGACATTTGGCTATAAATAAAATTTGTTTCTGAAATTGACAGACTGTGCTGAAATTGATGGTTAGGCATAAATAGCTACCCTTCAATAAAGTAGGTTCCAATTTATATTCAAATTAATGGGTATTGCTGGATTATCAAGAAACACATGTGTAGAATAAGATTGTCTCGCGTCTCTGTCTAAGGATTGGAAAGCCTCAGCGGCTTACACTAGTTCGTGTTTTAGGTTCCTCCAACCTTGTCGATCACTGGCCAACGTTTTTAGTGCCTGTAGGTCCCCTGCAGTTTTTAGGGTAATTTGACGTTCAAGGTTCCTGAGATTTTTGTTCTAAAGGACAGTAGGGGGGTTATTGGCTGTCCTTGTAAAGGGTCACCACATCTTTTGAAGTATGCTGTCATAGCTTTGTTTGCTGGAATTTCTGGATCTCTCCTTAGTATAGACGTCATCTTTGATCCAAAGGAGAGTTGTATTTCGTTTGTTTTTTTCGTACAGGGATTAGTGTGTTAATCTTGTTGGGTAGTACTATTTTTAGTTGTTTACGATGAAATGCATCAAGTCTATCCTTTCACGTGCCGCAGTTGTATGAAGGATCGATATGACTTGTAGTTTTTGTTTAGTATTTTGTTTGATCTTGTCTCCTCTGATCAATACATTTGTTAGTTTGTTCAGAGCTGCATCACACACATGAAACGGTGGTAAGCAAAAGACCGTTCAGCGTCAATAGGTGTCACTGTTGTCCTAGATTAATAAGAATAAGATTATCATTGGCAAATTCAAACCAGCAGAAAAATTGATTTGTTGTAAGGAAAGAGTAAATTTGAAATATTTTGGCACCAATTAAATTCAGCATTCTTCAATAACCTAATGCATTCACTGCTATCAATACTATTCACAGTGACCGTGGTGGTGGCATTTTTTGATTTCATAGTCTTTACTTAGCATCATTTTAATGAGCTTCTTAGACATTGCTTACAGTTGATCATTGTACAAAAAGAAAATACATAATTTCCTTGATTATGATATCCTTGAAAGCGACCAAATAGTCTTGCATTTATCACAATGATGTACTTATGATGTATACCAATATCCTCATGCCCTTACATTAGTCATCATAGCTCATTACTTCACTAGAGTACTAATCAATCTCACCACACTCAATGACCATCCCCCATTCAGTGCATTGTGGGACTGAATGTATCAGGGTCACTTTCTATCTAGAGGAATTGAGTACTCTTGTACACAAAAGGCGGAAGAAAATCCTGGTTGGGGATTAGGTCACAATGCATAGTTTGGATTATGGGGGCTATTGTTTAATTCATGCATTTCACAGTGTCATATCAACACATAAGAAGGCCGAAAGTGCTTATATTATTTAGTGTGTTAGTGTTAGTAGCCTTTTTCTTTGTGTGGCTGATATTTTTGCCTGTCGAGTGCCAGAGTTTTCATATTATATTATATGTTATATGTTGTTATATTGGTTTTCTTTTTCAGGAAAATCGACTTCTGCTCACTCTTTTGACTTGATCAGTCATCTTGCTGTTGTCCAGCACGATAATATGACCTGTGTCAATGTGCTCTCTTAAACAAACAAAACAAACAACAAACAAAGATCTAATCCACTCATGATGTTGGTGTCATAGTGCAAACATCATAACATTTAATGATTTAATCACCATTCTAACTGTTTCAATGTGCTCTCTTAACAAACAAACAAATCACCATTCTTTGCTATAAAAGCCCAACCCTTGTGTATGTATCATTATCATAACTTGTTTATGTGTATAGCAAGTGTTTGTTGGTTGAACCCTTGTGTATGTATCATAACTTGTTTATGTGTATAGCAAGTGTTTGTTGGTTGACACATTCTTTATGTCAATGCCATTGATGAATGAGAATGAAATATGATGGAAGCAGTCAGTTGAGTCAGTGAGCAGTGAGGAGTGAATGCATGGTTTGAGGGACACTGTCTGATAAGTGGACAGTATTCTAGTTCTAGAGGGAACAAAACTACACCCGTTTCCAAAGTGGCGTGCCTGAGGTGGATGAATTATATTGTATGCATCATGTTGAGGGTTAGTTCCTTGTGAGAGAAATGTCGAATAAGTGAACATGGCTGGTATACTGGATAACTGGCACTGGCACTGGCACTATGGTCAGCTATATCCCTAATTTATTTATTTATATATTTGTGTTTATTTACTATTTCCATTACCAATTCACACTGACACCGACTGATAGATAGATAGATAGCATTGGGGTGAGAAAAACACCCCAAAAAAAGAAAAGAAAAGAAATGAAAAATATAGGTAATAGTAATAAATAAGATGATAAGATAAAAGTACTGATTTTAGATTTTATGTCAGTTACATAGTGAGCCTGTTTTAGTTTTACTTTGTTTTGTTTTATTCATTTGCATCATGATTGGCTGTGTTCATGTTTGAGTAATGGATGGAAATGCTTATTTTGTCGATTCCCTCTACCAGTAACATTTAGTAACAACATTGTTTTGGTGTTCTCAAAAAGATAAGTGCTTTATTTTGTTAAAGACCAAAATGTCAAATCTAGTACTTGGCTAATGGTCACATTTGTAATTCAGTGAATTTCAATACTCTTTGAACTTACATTTTGACAGTTTGCAGCAGAATGTCCCATGGACTGGACTATTTATTTTTGGTGAAAAGTTTGAATTTGCTCAACACACCGGTGCTTGCAGTTGGAGGAGGCCTTTTAGATATAGTCTTATTAATTGCTCTTTTCCTGTTAACTTAGCCTGTCATGCTACAATATGCCAATCTTATCTTAAAACATATTGATTGCTTATATGCCTGCTACCTAGATCTCCTATTTGGGAAGTCAAAAAAGTGGGCATTTAGGTGAAATGCTTTTAAAATAAGATAAAAGAGGAAGAGGTAATAATATGGTTTCGTGATTTTAGTTAAGTAAAATGGGCAACTATAATTTTCGTTTGGATATATGTGCTAAATGCTCTCTTTCAACCCACTAGCCATTAGCTCTTTATTATATTTGGGATATTTCTCTATTTTATTTACTTTTGTTTGTTTGAAAATCCTTCATGTTATGTAATATGTGATTGCAATAAGTAATGGTGCATAGGTAATATGTGTATGAAAAGTAAAAAAATACAAAAAGTAAGAGAAAAAAAAGACCCTCCAACTAAACAACCTGAAACCAAATCAGTGCAATTTGTCATTCACAGCAATATGAGAATGAAAGAAACTATGAATGAAAGTTTGTGATGAGAGAAAGTGATTATGAGTAATTTGATGTTTAAACACATGCATCACTATGTTCAAGTGCGGACAAGCTGAGTTTTTAAAAGACATTTTGATTGATTATCACGTTTTCCCAAAGTACTCACCGATACCTATCCTTTTAATCTGTGACTCAGTAGCTTTTCCAATTGTGGGTCAAAGTTAAATTGAAGTGTCCGGTTTTCATCTGGCAGTAGGTAGCCTACTGAAATTAACATCTTAATGATCTTATGCATGTGCCTTTTTGAGTCATTAAATTTTAATTTTGTAAAGCTGTGATGATTTAAGAATATTATA
Organism: Hermissenda crassicornis; assembly: GCA_031471375.1. NCBI lineage: Eukaryota > Metazoa > Mollusca > Gastropoda > Nudibranchia > Glaucidae > Hermissenda > Hermissenda crassicornis. The sequence continues at coordinate 1,045 of JAUELH010296793.1, read as the reverse complement.
TCAATATCACCCAGTTGTTTCATCCTGTTCCTTCATCCAGTGATTGAAAGAGCCATCTGCTTGACCTAAAAAAATAACCCATGCGTTTAAATTATGATTCACAGGAGCATATGTGAATTGCCTTTTCATCATGAATATTTAATATAATTCATTAGAAATTGATTGATTGATGATGATGATGTAAAAATGTGTATATTTGATGATGAGCATTCAATGGAAATAAAACAATTTTAATACACAATCAAAGCTTTATCTGACGTGGATGTTTTTAAAATCAAAATACAAGTGATATGACCATGAGGACAGTACTCGCCACTGCCATGACGACATACATTTGATGTTTACCTATTCATTGTCTTGTTGATGAAGTTAACATATTCAACAAGGGGTCGGTGAGTGCTTCTCGTATTGTTAGGGTTTGAAGTTTTTAAGGGAAAAGAAAATCTTGATCGATTGTATAGAAAAGGAATAAAGTGGGTCTACGTCCAAGGTGGAACAAGGCGATACCCTCAATAACAACTGATTGGGTACGGTTAAGGAAGAAATTGCCAATCCATCTATTCATTTTTCCATTTATTCTGTACTGTTTGTGACACGACATATTGTAATCAAACCTCCGCTTTCAAAAATTCCATTATCAAGACATTTATTTGTTGAGCTTTTTCCAGAGATTTGAACGTGTCATGTAGGAAGGTGATTCATTATGTTTGGCAAGATCGTTTGCACCTGAATCCGTGTTTGCAGCTTCATGTTGTCCTTTCTTGTCAATGGGAGCAGTGAAATGCAGCAATATAAAAATGAAATACATTAAACAAAAAAACTAACATATCAAAAGATTTTTCTGTAAACCAAAACAACAAACAATGGTGATACCATGCTCAATGCGCTTTACAATGACAAATTCATCCCCCAGCCAACAGAAAACACAGAACACAAAGGACAAGACTTGCAGCCTGTTAGGGGTGTTACTTCTTCTTCTTCTTCGTTCCCCTCATGCAGTCTTCTTATGGTTTGATCCCAATCTGGCGCAGAAACTCGATGGATC
>JAUELH010296682.1:0-10297 GCA_031471375.1 Hermissenda crassicornis | reverse complement strand
GTCCCCATTGATCAATTTTAAAATTTGACAATTTTTGGTTTGAAAAAGTAAATGGGTGGAAAGCTTCTGTAGAATCCATCTTATGTAAACTATCATTCAATGACTTAGTCCTTGCTATTCTTTGAATTTCTCCTATAGCTATGCACAGCATTTACAGTTGTTTGTCATCTTTTTCAGGCTTTTTCCCAAGCAGTTTCAGTGAGTGTCCTGCTTTTCTTCGACACAAAATGTCTTTGATTTCTCCCCACATATTGAAGAAGTATTCAATACCGGTGCAGAAGGTGAGATTTCATTCTCTAGATGCTATTGTTGTTGGTGTTGGTTCAGTTTTTATATGTATAAATAAGGAAGTTTTATCCATTTTGATCATGGTTAGCATATATATGTTGCAGAAGTTTTTTATCTAGACTAATCAAAGTCAATGAAGTTGCCCTGTTTCCGTTCTGAAAGAAAAGATACCGTAGCACATTACCATTAGGTGTTAGCTCAATTTATCTGTGTTGTCTCCATGCCTTATTTTTATGTTATATTCATTTACAACTGTGGAACATGGAAACTAATACGTTGAGCAGAGAAGGGCAACTTGGTACATTCCAGGCAAATAAACTTGTAAAGTCTTGTGATATGATTCATAACAATTCCTATGTTTGTTGAATTTCTATTGTCACAGATCACACAGGAGGCAGGAGAAATAATGATAACCTTCCCTTATGGATACCATGCTGGTTTCAATCATGGCTTCAATTGTGCCGAATCAACCAACTTTGCATCGAAACGTTGGATTGAATACGGAAAGAGATGTTTACAGGTTTGACCTTTGTCACTCTTAATGGATTCATTTTTAGTATTTTGTTAATTTTTCTGTGTGGAAGGATCTCAGAGGGGCTTTTTCTGTTTTTTCCCCCTTTGTTTGTCATGCAGCTTCACAATAATAAAAAGTTTTTAAATGCTGGTTGTGTTTGGCTATTTCCCATATAGTACATTAACAAAGAAAAGTGGATGGTGAGAAGACGCCAATGTTAAGTTTTGTGTTGTTCTCCAGTTGTGTTACTATTATTCTGAAAACAGAAACCATATCAATGAAACTAGATGATGCCATCTTTAACGTTTTTATTCTTCTGTTCACTTTGATTGAATTCCAATCATTTTCCACTTTACTTTTGTGTTAGAGTACAAGTTTTGCTATCTTTACAATAAGCCAATGGCTGGTGGCCATCTCTGGTAGGGTCCTCTGTTTTTAATCTTTTGCTGAAATCTGTCTTTCTTCTTACTCATTTCCTGACACTACATGACATACACTGTCGGGTGTGCACAGAGACACTTGAAAATTAATTTTTTTATTATTTTGGAACCTTCCATATTTATTTATCCCCAATCATTTTTTTTCCAGTGTATCTGTAGGAAGGACGGTGTGAAAATCAGTATGGATATTTTTGTCAAGACTTACCAGCCAGACCGTTATGAGTTGTGGAAAGAGGGCAAAGACATTGCCCCTCACCCCGAGGGACACAGGGATGCCAGTCGTCCCAGTGGTAGCAATAGGTGAGTTATTTGTAAATCTTTTTCTTACTTTTAAGTGAGGTTATATTGGCTGCGGGTACATTGTTTGTGGCTTTTGTTTGTTTACAACAAAAATATATTTTCAGTCGTACTGTTTGGAGCATGACTGTCTTGTTGGTAGATTTCAGTCTCCATCAAATATAAGAGTTGAATTTTAATTATATAATTCATTGCAACATTCAAATTTTTTATTTATTTTTTGCTTTTTGTCCTAAAATGTTTGGAATGATGAAATTATGAAGCAGAAGAAAAACTCGAGAACATAAACAAACACAAATTTAGTGACATTATTTCATCACAGTCAGTTTTACAAGGGGAAAAGGTAGGATTTACTACAATTAAAAATGATGGGAAAGATAAATATTTATCACTTAGTCTAACTCTCACCATCATCAGAGGGGATTTCAGCCATAATTCCATGTAAGTTCCTTATCTAACACATCAACATAGTAAAAAAATTTCAAGTTTTTTAGTTGAACGCCCTTTGCAACACAAAGGTTATTTAAAAGGCGGCACCTCCGATTTAAAGTCCGTCCGGGATAGGACTGTGTGGGATGAGCCTTGTAAACTCAGAGATCTTGAGAAAAAAAACCCAGTGTAACCACAGGGTTCGAACCCTCGATCTCTCGAACCAAATGCGAGTGACTTAACCACTACACCACTGGCTTGCCCTCAACATATCATTCTCACTCTCCGAATTCATAGAACCTTCATTGATAATCTTCTGAGACGGTTTTATTTGGCATTTTGAATCAAAGCAAAAACAAATTTGCTTCCAAACATCATGATTTAATAGAAGAAACAATCAAGTGGAAGTGCAGCTATAAATAGCCATGATTAGTGATGAAAACGTTAGATTAAGCGACCTTTTGGACAAAGCTATCGGTATACGATTATTCTCGTAGTGCCCGAACGTTATTTATGAAATGATTCATTTATTTAATCAACTTTGTTATTGATGATAAAGAGATCTCTGTTAGACTAGTATTCTAGACAAAGGATCCCAAGTGGTACAAACTTAAAATCACACATTAGGATAGTAAATTGGGGTTATTATTGAAAGGATTAGAAATAATGCACTTGATAAGGGGACTGATTTCATATTATTTTCTAAATTGTATTTTATCTTTCCAGGAAAAAGAAAATTGAGGCAAATAGTTCAGGCACTGCCCACTCCAGGCGACATCCGTTGAAGGAGGAATTCTGTACTAACAATGACGTAAATGGCAAACCCCCCAAATGTAAAAAAGCAGATTCTGATGCCTCATCAGTTGCTTCTCTGGCAAAGAAAAAACCTAAAAAGAAAAAATCTGACACATTGGAAGAAGGGGAGCCGGTACCAAAGAAGATTAGGCCCACGCCAAAGAAAGTAAAGTCTGAGCCTGTTGCCGCCCAGCGCGCACCGAAGAGTGATCACAATGAGCTGGATAGCATGTTGGGTAGTGTCACTGGTTTGATTGCCTCAATCGTGAAAAATGAACAGCCTGAACAAAGCCATGTGCAGGAGGGAAGAAATAAACAAGTGGAAGAAGATAAGCAACACATGGAAGACGATAAGTATTCAGGAAGAAAAAAGATTGACGAATATCTAAAGTTGCCAGAACCAAAAGCATCTTTACCTAATAAGAGTCTAAAGAATAGTGCTTTCCAAGAAGTGTTCCTTAGGACAATGTATGGAACTGATGACAAACAAAGTATTGAAAAGTTACCAATTGATACATCAACCCAAAAGGAAGAGAAAGTTTCAGGAATGATGAATTCACTAAAGGTTGAGTCCACAGAAACCAATGCTGCAGGATCAGGAAATTCAATTCAAGGCTCTAATTCAGTTATGCATGTCAACCCAGCTGTCAAGTCTGAGACTTTGGTAGAGAATGAACTCGATAAAGACCTTGTGTCAAATATGAATGTCTCTCAGGTGAATTCTCAAATTCCCAAACTGCCACTGAATGCTCCGCACCAGCAGTCAGCTGAGAACATGTTTTCAAATGTTCCCGTAAATCAAAATGTGGTTACACAGATGCAAGGCCCTCCCAGTGGAATGCATGGTCATGTTTCCAAAGTGGTGGCAAATTATCCACCTCAATCCCATCCAGCATCCATAGCTGGCATGCACAGACCATATCAACCAGGGTCTATACTCGCATCTAACACAAGTTTGGCACAGGTCAGCAACACCGTTGTATCAAATCCAACTATTCCTATATCATCAACTAATTCCACTTCACTTAAGCATAATACACATATATTGCCAGCCAATTATACTGTATTTCAAAACAATGCCGTGTCCATTACCCAGCCACAGACCAACACCAATTTCATCCATTCTCACCAACAAGGTGTTTTAAATCAAGGTTACAATGTTCCTTCTATGACATCTACATTCCATGTCACAATGAATAACACATATAATGCTATGCCCGTGTCTCAAGCACCAGTGCAGACAACCAGCAATTTATGTGTACAACCAGTCCCTGTCTCCACTCCAAACTTTGGTCATGGGACAATCCAAAATGGTACCACCACCTCAAATATCACCATGATTAATCCAGTTTCTGGTAACAGAATGGCCAGGCCATCCCAGAATATGCATGTTGTGAGGATGGGCGCTCCTCACCAAGCTGTTCAAAGCTCTCACAATACCAACCTTGTCATGGGCAATCAGTTGATTGTCATGCCCAACCAAAGTTATGCACCCAGCACAGTGAGGCAGCCACACCAGGCACTGACACCAGTCCACACATCCCAGCAACGGTCTTACTCCATTTTGCCCACCCATCAACCTGTCGCTCAACAGCTGAACCATCCGAGTAATGGTACTCCCCATGTGGGACCAAACAACATTTACCAGGCTCGTATGGTTCCCAATGGGCAACAAATGTCATCTGGGGTCACCAACCCTCCAACTATTCAAATGTCTGCCACCCTGCAACCACCTATTCCCCAAATTTCCATAGCCAATCCAGGTTTTAGTGGACATTCACACATTGTATCAAATGCAGGTTCTAAACCCCCATTTGTTCACAACCAGAGCGTCAATTCTTCTTTAATGACCATGCCCTCTGTGGCCATCAAAGGATCAAGTTCTCTCCTTCCTCACACCAAACAACCAGATGTTATAACACCAAGGATGCAGTTGAATGCACCACCAGGTCCCACCTGTATCCCACACATTGGCTCGTCTCAAACTCTAAGAATCATCAATAACCCCAATCAGATGCTGATTCAGAATAACACTGATGCAAGGAGTGTCCAGATCCTTCCTCAAAGCACCCCAAGCACACAGGGCAACTGTGTGAGAGTGCTACCTCCAGCGAACACAGGACCACCTTCTAGTGTTCAACCACCATACAGGATCACACAGTCCAACAGTTCCATTGGTACTCACATGGCTGCTAGCCCTTTTCCCTCACCTCAAACCCAAACATTCAATTTCGCAACAGCTGCACACACCAAAACTTTTCATGTTGATGCTTTCAAAAGTGCAAGTTTAGAACAACATGGAATGGTATTGAACAATGGTGTTGATGCCTCCTTGTCTCCATTGGTAAAGACAGCACCAAAGAAGAAAGCAAGTATCCGTAAGCCAAAGGTTTCAAAACAACAGAAGATCACATGTCAAATTCCTGCAGGTATTGTCACCACGCCCGCCCCTGCTGCAACGCCTTTGTCCTCAACTGTAATGACTCAACGCCATGTAAGTGTTGCAAAAACATTACTGGACATGGCTAATGGTACCATCAGACAAGTCCCCGACGCTGGTTTCACATCGCCGACGCCTTCTTCCCTGTTATCTCCCGTTTGTTCCCCCTCGATCTCCAGTCCCGCTGTATTGCAAGGTAATACACCAAGCAATCTGCCGACTTCCATCTCTGTGTTAACCCCACAAACTGTGCACATTGACACTAACTGTAATGGTTTTCTCAAGCAAGGACCTCATATCCTAACCCCTGTCAGAAATAAACAAGACATGGTATATAACCCTAGTACTATTAATATTACACCCGTCTCCACCCCAGCACAAACTGTATCAGTGGGTGCTAGTATCATTCCATCAGGAAGTGCAGTGTTCAATTCCAATTCATCAGTCTGCTCCGCACTACCTGCCCCCAACACCCAAATCGTCAACACTCAAATCAACCGATTATCCCTGTCACCCCCAAAGTTATCCCCACACATCCCAGAACATCGAGTCACCACACCACTGTCACACCGGGGATCTAATAGTCCTCCAAAGTCCATGGAGGGTACACCAAAGACTGTAAAATCTCCCACCCAAATGGTCCAGGCATCCCCGTACAGTGAGATGCCAGAGTTGAGTCCACAGGTGAGAACATCTGAGGCCGATCCTAACTTGCCCATGCCCATTCTTCATTCCTTCTCACCCCCTTATTCTTTCTCCACTCCGCCACAACCGCTACCACTGACCGGTGCATGTCAGGCCAGCGTCCAGCCCACCCAGGCACCACCGAGTACAGTCGTCCCAAGTCTGGCACCTCGCCAACTTGTACCACAGCCAATTGTCTCTAGCCCGAGAATCATGTTGTCTCCTGCTGTTGTCAAGAGCAGACCAGTGGTAGGGAGAGGGAAAGCAAAGCCCAAGGGTGACATGTGGGACGACCTTCCTCTAGTTGATGAAAACCCACCTGTATTAGTGAAGGAAATAGCAACTTGTTATCAGGAAGGCGTGGACCTGTCACCGCCCATGTTAGGGAAATCGGTTGATGTGTCCAGCTCTGTTGGTTCCAATAGTCTTGGCCACCTCTCTATGTGCACAGGTATAAAGGTATACAGTGTGTCATTATAATGTTTGCATCACTGGTTTGATTCTTTTTGCATCTTTGTGTCATTTTTTATATTTCACCTTTGTACCCGTTATTCTTTTTCCAACTGGTAGAGCCTACAAAATATTTACCTGTCTTTTGCCATCAACTCATATTTCTGTTTCATTAACTCGACAACTTTTCAGTTGTGTCCTTTATTTTAAGTATTGTATATTATGTTTGTTTATTCTAAAACTTGTTTCACAATGCTACCAGTTACGGAGTAGTGAAACAGTTTGATTCAAATTATCTCAGCCAGACTTTATTGATCTCTCTCTCTCCCTTTTTTCTCTCTTTGTTGTTTTCAAAGTTCTGTTCACTCCAACCAATCCTATCATCTTTCATTTCCAAGTGCTACATGACCCATTTGTGTCAGTGTGTACCAAACATTGAAGGCCAGAGTCTCAAACCTATCTTTTGTGTGGGCCTTACTGATTTGTCAGACACTTTTAGCTCAAATGTAGATTCCCATCTTCCTTCTAAGTTGTGTTATTGCCATCAGTGGCATGCTTGTTGCGCTATTAGGAATCCTTCTGCAAGTACTGGAAGTGTCATGTGTTAGGAATTCAAAAACCGTATTGTTTATTTTTCGACTTAGATTTTGTCCCTTAGGATGAAAGAACCTCTACTAAGTAATAGATAAATGTCAGAATAGATTTCCTAAACTTTTGTTTTTGTGTGCATGACTAATCGTGAAAATGTTTTGCACGGATCAACTTTGAAGAGGTAATTTCCTTTTTTTAGTTGTTTCATGCCTTCAATGTTGTTGTGCTTGAGTATTTAACCGACCATTTCTTTCATTTTATATTATTGATTACTGATCTATTCTCCTTACAACAAAGAAAAACTATTTCTAACAAAATATTTAAATTCTATTCTTTTATATATAATGAAAGCAACATTCTTGTAATGCTGAGTTCCTTTTTATGTTTTTATTTCTTTACTACAGCTTGCAGTCTTTACTAATTCTAACAGCATGAATTACAGCTCTATGTGTCTCTGATTGAATAAATACATGTGTGCTTGTAATTCTACCTATGCTTCATCCCTTCATTTCTCTGTTTGTGCATGAATATTTTTGTGAATTTCAAGTTGAACATCTTTCTTGGGAATTTTAATCCTGACGACTTCCAAAGAAATGCTTTTTGAATTTTTTTCATATATTTGCATGACCCCATTCTCTCTCACTCTCTCAAATCTTGATCCCCAACCCGCCTCCCACATATATACATTCTATCTCAATGGCAGTAGGAATGAGAAAAGTGGAGAGTGAGGAGAGGTGCACATAATACTGGGGCGGTCATAGTCATATGGTTATATTAGGTGGGAGATAGGGGAAGAGAAAAGTGAGAATGAGATAGTGGAGCCTCTGAATGGTCTTCTGTAAACAAAGTAAATACTCCTATTCTACTATAATGACATGTACAGCCCCTGCATTTTGACAACAGTCTTGCCAATGCCATTGCAACAAGCATAATCAACGGTATAGGTAGTAGTAGTAGTAGTCGTAAGGAAAGTCATGGCCATGGTGATGGTGTAATGACACATATTGAGAAAGCCCTGGTGGTGAATTCAATCTTATCTAGGTCTCAAAAAGGGTGTAGTCGAATGGTTTTGAAAAGTCAGGCTGTCTGATTTCATCTGAAAGGGAGTTCCAAAGTCTAATGGTGCAGGGGAAGAAGGAATTTCTCTGTGCATTTGTTCAGGAGGAGGGCAAAATGCTTGTGAGACTCCTGAAAGAAGTTCTCAACCATTACTTTTTGTGATGGGTTAGTGTTAGAGAAGAAGGAAGATCATATCCCGTAAAGCTTTATTTGTTTTGGCCTGTAAGCTCTGGTGATAGACTTTATGGAATGTCTTGTTACTATTATTAAAGTCCAGTGGCATCTGTTAGTGTGTTATCATTGATGATGCTAATGCAGTGTGTACAGGTGGAAGCCATGCTGGACCTCTCGGTAGGTTAGTTCCATATTGATATGCTCTCTTCACAAATACTTCCATGTGTATGTTCCAAACGGTTACAGGATACTCATCATGGCCTTTCAACCCTATTTTTGTCTCCCCTTTTAATGATGGAAGTGGGAGTAATTTGGGCATCTTCCCAGTAGTTGAGAACCTGTCCTTGATTTTGGGATTTTTGGAACAGTAATTTGTAGACAGGAGCAAGCTCATGGGCAAACGTTTTAATGAATTTGGCAGGAATTCCATCTGGTCTGGTTGCTTTATTCTCATTCAGGTTCAACATAAGCTTGAGTATTCCCTTTTCCTACGCTTCAATACCTGCCATCTTGTCCACCTATATTTCGATTTCCATCAATGCTATCATTAGGGCTAAGTTATGGCAGAGAGACATTTTACAATATTATTAGCTTTTTCCTTGAATGAGGATCTTATTATTTATTTAAGAGGATGGAATGTGTCTTGTCGACACTGTCTCTGGGTGAATCTTTTTATTGGTTTTGATTTTCTTGGGATGGACACTCTTTGGCTTTTTTCAAACTATCGTTATCCGGGTCCGTTTTGTTTCATGGCAGTTTATAGTGTGTTGTGGAGAATTTGGTAGGAATTTTATCGCCTTTCATGGACATGTTGGATTTCTGTTCATTTTTTGGTGTGGTGTTTCAAAAAAATGGCCACCAAAATTTTGTCTTTTAGACTGAATGGAATATCTGCAGAGAAGTTTTTGTTTGTTTCACTTGTGTCTTTGAAGGCTGATTGACTATTCTTCTTGCATTGTGTGATGGTCGCCAATGCTTAGGATACAGCAGACAGTTTGATTTGGGAGGTTGGTGAAAAGCTGGTCAAGAAACGAATTAAGCCTTGTGTTTATGTTTGTCACTTGATGCAGGTTTAGATCTTTTGTTGTGTCCAATGAATAATAGTTAGTTAGTTTCATTGGTGTTGTGGTGATTTGGGCAACTTGCTGTAACTTAAATTCACTGCCGATGAAGAAGGTCACTTTTTTATTTTGGGACACAATCGTCTGAATTTCTGGTTGGTTATCTGTACACTGAACCTTTATCAATGATTGTTTATTTCTGTACTAGGATAGAATATTGTGGAGAGATAGTTGGTTAATGAGGTGCAGAAGGAGGGAGAGAGATGGGTATATGCAGAGAGTGACAGTTTGACCTACTTGAATGATGCTGATCATGCCCCCTGTGTGGAGTAGACTTCCCCAGGCTATTATTTGATTGGCGCTGATGAATTGTGTATCTAATTTTTTAGACCGTTTGTACTACTATCCAACGCCAAATCAGCAATGTTTAGCTCAACCTCCTTGCATGTCTTTTCAGGGTTGTTGCAATTAAACGCACCCCTCTAACTCTAAGCGCATGTTGCCTGTAATGTGGATAACGTTCACATGCCACATAGTTTGCAGATCTCATCTGACTAGATGTTTTTGGTCATGTCCCCTTACTTTCACTCCCCAAGGGATTGCCATGGTTGGTCGCGGCTGGACCCACCCCAAATCGTGGTCTGCTACAATTTGCTCCCCTCTGATTTGAAAAAGCTTATAACTATTTTCTGAATAGAGATAACATGAATAAAGTATATTCCTACACAGAATTAAAAGGAGTATTAAAAAAAAAGCAAAGGAAAGGTGATTAATTGATATAGTAAGAAAATTGGGGACAGTAAAGTTGATTGAAAAAACCAAAAAAACCAGTACCATACATTCAATTCCAATCCTTTCTGAATCACTAGCATCATCGTAACTCGAACTGCTTTCACTTGCAGAGTAATCCTGGTCGTTGTCACTATCAGACAAAATATCGTATTCTTCTTCACTATCTTCTATTATTTCCATAACTCTATTGGTACACATCCTCTTGAGTGGGCGTTGGCCACACAGTCTATCTTCCATTTTGTAAACAACAGTAAAACACGTTTTAGATCTCCAAAACAAACTT
>JAUELH010296681.1:0-15656 GCA_031471375.1 Hermissenda crassicornis | reverse complement strand
CTCTCTCTCTCTCTCTCTCTCTCTCTCTCTCTCTCTCTCTCTCTCTCTCTCTCTCTATCTATCTATCTATCTCCCCCTCTCTGCTTCTCTATGTGTGTGCCCGCATTTTTTGATCATTCTCCCACCCTCCCTCCTCGTCTGCCTCCCCGTATTTTATTATCTGTTCACTTCACAGAGCTTACTAGTGCCAGTACACAATGTCACACGAATATATTGTACAATTTTTTCTCTTATTACTTAACCATCTTCATCGGTCCCTATCCAATGCATATTATTAAACACATTAAAAAATATCAGTATGAGGTCGATTTGTCACACAACCCAATACATACGGATAAGTATTTTTTCTCTGACTATACGGAACATGGGGGTGCATCGGGATTCAGTTTCAATTGCCTTGGTTTAGATTCTTTTTGCTTTTTAATTAAAAATTAAAACAGGTTTCTAAATAGAAATAAAACAAGCAGCATGAACAAGATTCGATGACTACAATAGTATTTATCCCTCGGTAATGTAGACATCGTTAGCTATCTCCCTTTGGTAAGAAATTGAAAAAGGGGAAATAACTGCTGTATTACCTTGGTAATAAAGACTTCATGTGTTATCTTTCTTTGATAGGAAATGTTTGAAAAAGGAGAAAGGGAAACAAGAAAAAAGAAAAAGAGATACACGAGCGCTCGGTCGCATTTTAACATCCATTCATTTTAATGTCAATAAAGAAACAATAAGCACACAATGTGCATTTGACTTCACTTTACCCTACTTGATATTTCACATCTTTGAGAAAAAGCCTCTATCTAACATGAAATTAAAAACTATTCTTTGTTAAATTATCATTTTATGTTTTTCTCAGTTCGGGCATTGGTAGTACGTATTCATTTGTACATAATACTGTCTATTTGAATAAACCGTTGTCATTATTTCTGTATAACAACCTTCGTTTTATGTATCATTAAAGGTTTCTAATGAGTTTGTTCTGTTGATGTTCCATGTACGTTGTGCAATGCATGATTTATTTGAATCATAATTTTACTGATGTCGTTGGTAGAAGTGGTGTCCGTCCTAATAGTCCTATAGATTTCGGGTTTTAGGACTTAAACAAAACTTGACAGTGAATCAAAACTTTTAAAAATGTTGGGGTACACAACGGCCCTGATAATCATAGGACTCAAGCTTAACCTGGTCTTGATGACATGAAGCATTCAAGTAACAATATAGTCTACTGTGACTGATGATACCCACTGGACAGGACGCTGGTCTATTGCAGATTATTTTTTATCAGGATATAAATTACACTTGGGTGATTAATGAATAATACAATTCACTTGGGGTCTCGACTCATCAGTTGATGCATCACACTGTGTCGTTTTATGCCCAAAAGAATTGTAGTGGGCATCGACCATTTTTACCTCCTTACAAAATGTCCACAGCGCAATTCAGGGAACATTCTCATGACGTATTATTACTTATAAAGTCTCCATATTTTGACAATGTCAAGGTCACGTTCTTTAACTCAAAACCATTAAAACTACATCGAAATACAGGTACATAAAGAATAGAGCCTGGTAATTCAAATGTTACTGTATAACCATAGGTGTTTGTACTCAGGCGTCGGCGCCGGTCGCTAAGAGGTGTTTGTAACACCCATAGGCTATATCTACTATGATTTTGAACCATTAATGTGTTGTAAACGATGTTGAACAGTACATTTTTTTTTTTTTCAGGAATGCCCTCGTGTCACATAAATTAAGCCTGTACTGTAGTTTGAAATAAATGTACATTTTTTCAAGAGTACATTTTTGATGATTGATCTGTAAGGGTAGACCTAGAGCAATATATCTAAGTAAATGTGATGCCTTGCTAAGCAGTTGACTGGTTGTACTCCAAAAGCAACCAATCTGAAGATTATAATTCGATGAACTTGACGCCTCTTGGGATGAGTCTGAATTTGAACCCCAACAGCCTGATTTCCGGCTTTAGAATGAAAATGTCACCTCTGCATTTTTCACTATAGACAGGTAGCTATCAAATATCAGTGTCAGAGTTTTTAACTCCACAAAGAGTTATAGGGTATAGAGTACCTCTGGTAAGGTCAAACTCTGTGTCCACTTTTTCTCTCTAGTCCGATCATATTTGCCGACGTTAGACGTGCTCTCTAACAAACAGGGCAAGCCAGTGGTGTCGTGGCTAATTCACTCACATTCTATTCGAGACGTCATGGGTTCGAATCCTGGTGAAACTGGGTGTTTTCATGGCTCAATTCCTCACAGTCCTATGGCAGACGGACTGTAAACCGGAGATACCGCCTTCAACTTCATGTGTTGCAAAACGTTCAACCTAAAACGTTTTAACAACACAACAAACAAAGCTACAAAACATTAGTGATCTGTCCATCTTACACTATAATCACAAAGGACAATGACATTCAACTCTATTCAGCACAATTTTAGTTTTAGTTTAGGCCATAATTATATAAAAGCTCAACAAAGGCTGACAGTGAGAGGACAATGCATTGTACTTAGGATCTGTATGTCACAGTCACATGTCTAATAATAAATCCCATTTCAATTTTTAAGAATGTTTTGTAATCATATTGTTTGCTCTTTTTGGACAGGTGGGAGCCCAATGGCTAGAAATGTTATTTGTCTGTAAAGTGTAAGTTATAGAGAGCATATCGACACTAATAGATAATAATAATAATAATAGTCTTACTCTTACAACTTACAGTGCTGGAAATGACAGGATTAGTTAAAGATCAAACAAAAGCAGACCCTACCCGAGGCACCCTCCAATCATCCGCTAGCTAGGGATTTTACACTTGTGATCCAAAGGCTACAGGTTCGAGGCCCAGTTACGGCACTTCATATTTTGCCATCGGCAAGAGAATTAACTGCCATAACCAAGGTGTACATGGGAACCAACTAGCTAGGAAAAGTAAGCCGCTATAGACCAGCAACCTATTCTGAGGGCAACAGCATCACCATTACTAGTCCATATTATGCTATAGATACTGGGATAAGCTTCAGCCCTATGAAAATGCTGTTACTGTTACTGTTACTTTGTTTAGAATGTGATGACTATTACTATTACTATTACTATTAATAATTAAAACTATTTAACAAGTGTTTTTGTAGACACATGATTACCCTATCAAATCGAGCTAAAACAACAAAAGAAAGAGCAAACATTAATAAAAACATTTTTGTTCTCTAGAACAGTTTATTCATTACTTCTAAAGTTAACACACTTCATATCTGGTTAGGCCAATACAAAAGTTGTAAGTAATTGCACATAGTAAAATTAATATTCAGTTTAGTTAAAACGTGATATTTACTAGAAGAGTATTAAAAACAATACTGCTTGAAGGCAATGGTAAACAATATAAGTATAAGTTAAATCAAACATAACCACCACCACAACCACTACCATCAACACAACCACCACAAACAATATCAATGCTACTGTAGTACATACGGGTAAATAAGACAAGAGATTGCATGACACAATTAATTAACTTGTATCTGTCCACACCATGAAAACAATGATACAGTAATAATATTAATAGTAGACTGGTCTGATATTTTCACTGTCATACAATAAAGTGGTGCTTTTCACCAGAAAAGTCCATGGACACCCCAAGAACAATTAAAAAAACAGAAAAACCCAACAAAACCAACTATTTTAGAGATGCTAAATAGTTATAGTATAGTAATAGTCCAAAATACAAATATAATTTTCCTTATCATTATCATTAATTGGGTTTTTTGTACTCACACCTGAGGGTGTGGTAATGTGAAAAAATGACTTAATCAAAACACATCCAACTCAGAAACAAGTAGGTAGGGTAAGCATGTTTTATGCAATGTGTTTCAAACACAGATATAAATTGATACACTGATATCAATTATAATAATAGTATTAGTATTAGTATCATTACGTGAACAGACACAAAATTAAAATACCTAGTCAAATGTAAGTCGGATGAGGGATCTGTTCTTTCATTGTTGACTAGTAGTAGTAGTAGTAGAGTGTTTGCATCATTGAAGTAATGAATGGATGCAAAATGCAATATGAAATGAGAGGCTCATGACTTTTCATAAGATAACTAACTGTTTGAGGGAATGTTTCAGTTTCAGTCGGATGAGTTCCTGAGTGGGTGAGTGAATATGCATCTTGAATGACTTGGAGATTCACTTTGATGGGTCAAAAAGGGAAGGGGGAGGAATAATAAGTAGAATATAACCAGACACAACCAGACAACACTAACACTAACAACAAATGTTACTATCATAGTAGTATTAGTATGGTTAACATAAAAACATGTTATTATCAATAATATGATACATCTTTGTGTAGAAGAATCAATCTTAAAAATGTAAAAAAGAGTATTCAATTAATTAAGTATAAAAGAACCATTTTAATGTTTGTATGGTAAAAGTAAAAGAGTGTGTCTGCCGCCATAGATTCATCCTTGCCACTGTACAGTTGCCAACCGGAAGTTACAGTTACACTTCCACATTGTACCAGGGGGAGATAGGTGGAGGATAGGCAACTCAGACTTAAAAAAGTACATTAAGACTAGGAGGAGCTGACAAAAGAGTCATTCTGTTCCCTTGTAATTGTAAACATTTGGAATGTTTGAAACACAAATTGAAATAAAAAACAAAATAAAAGACATCTTGTGCAAACCCTAGCTCCTGAAAGAAGGTGTTAAAAAAAAGTATCCCTAACTATTTTTAATTGCGCAGAGGAAATAAAAAGTCTACTAATCCAAAAGCTTTATTGGATAGATATCTGATAAATATCAAGTTACCCCAAAAAACCCACTGATACTGATAGATAATGGTAAAAGCCATATTGATGCTATTATTGCTAAACACACTACAATTGAATATTAAATGGTTCAACCACTACAGTAATAGAGTAACCTTTTGCCAACAATATCACAACAGCTGCATCCTTCAGAACTTTATAATCTTATTTTGGCTTCTAAAACATGTGAAACTTCATATTTCAAAAAATACAGTATGTCTTGATCAACGGAAACTACACTATTGAAATGAATGGAACACAATTGTAATATGTAAATATCATTTAAGGGCAATTTTAAAAATGACATCAATATGAGTTGCATTGAATGTGGCAGAAATCAATCAATTACATAGATAAGTAAATCATTCTCTAGCAATAAGCAAAATGAAAAAAACCCAACATCTCCCTATGAATGTTTTTAATGTGTCTTTAGTGTGTTAACATTGGAATAGGCATCTATCTACATCAAAACCAATTATCATCCAATAATTCACACATGAGGCATTATCCTTAAAATGCATTTGCATATCAAGTAAAATTTTGGACATCTTAAATCATCAAAGTAAAATTAAAATGTTCTGTAGCGAAAAAAAAATTCAATCATACAGAAGCAAAACATTTAGCTAAATGTCGTTTAACTTTGATTATATTTCTTTCTCTTTTTTTTAATAATAATTCAGAAATTATAATAAAGACAATATCAATAAAATAATGGCATTTTTTCTCTGTAGATAGCAGGCCAAACTCTGGTAATTTTATGTTTTGACCCATGTGATACAGCAGCTTTTGAATTGAATAAGAAACCAAAAACGGCTCATTTGGATTATTTTTTTCCTTTTCTGTATTTTTCATTTCTGTTCAGAGAGAATCCAAAAAAAGGCTGACTGAATGTCATGAAATGAAATAAACCCCTCTCTTCCCCTCGCATGTAACAAGGACACAATTTCTATATCTATATCTATAGGTATACTATTTGTCCACATCAAAATAGCTACAACTAGACTCTCTTTGCAAATGAAGCATATAATAATATATAAATCCTGTCATAGATAGACATTATGACAAAATGCATCTAGTCTCTAGTTGGGTTTTATTAGCCTAATTGAAGTCGACATTTCTCAATGTGGCTTTTCTTTTTGAAATACAATACTTTCAACAAAGATTAAAGTAAGAACAATGTAAACTGACAATATAAATAAGAATAAGAGACAAAAACACTATTGCTATGATTTGCCACTGAGTAAATAAATGCAATTCAGTAGAAACAAATATTTAAAATATCACACGGTAAAGTGAGGAAAACAATGGTGGCAAAGTGAAATATTATACTGAAAACAAGTGAACAGCCCCATTACACAGATATTCATTCTCTCTTTTTGGGGAGATACGCAGCAAATCAGATAAATCAAGGAATGTTTCAAAATAAACGACTTGGCACCTTAATTGAAGAATAGTCAGAAACAAATTTGGCAAACAATTTAATTATATTTGATCAGATCCATTGTTGTTAATGTTATTGACAAGCCAATCTAAAAAGACCTCACTGAAAGCAAGGAAAGATACAACATACAACCAGGAATCCTTAATTTTCTATCTCTAAGAATTGTAGTGTTAACTTCTGATATTGACTTGTTTCCATTTCTCTTCTTTGTGAATGAGGTCTTAGTTGCTTGTTAAGAAAAAAAACCACATTTTAAGTTTATTTCAAAAATGCAAAGCTAATTGTTCTAGCATCAAAATTCTAAAAAATAAAAACCCGGCATGAATAAAAGTAGATCTCTTATTCATAGTTGCCCGGCATCCCTATAACTATAACTATATTGCTTATCAGAACAGTGGAAGAAGTTAAGTGAACTCAACAATGACATAGTGAACATAAATGTGGATAAAGATGCATGGAATATTTACACACATAATTCCAAGTCAGCAAGTCAGGTTTACAGTACCTCATGCTCACAACTAGTCTCAACTATTCTCATCATGGCCTCGTTTACTTGTATCTACTTAATAAAAAGCATGCACTTGTTTACTCTACTCTTTTCGTAATAATAATTGAACAGAAAGATGTGTTCATGATACCATGATGTTCAAGGTAAAAAGGTATGCATGGTATCACAATTACAATATATTATATAATATATACATCAACATTATACTACAAGTCAGTTTTGTATACACAGGTCAATAATTCCTCTTGTTCTCTACATTGCTGTCACTAAGCCATTTGACTTGCTTGCCAGCACGGTCAGGTCTCCATAGATCATCTGGTTGGTCTGTATCTGCTCTACCAATCTTTTGGGGAGATGACACTATACGATACCAAAAAAAACAAACAAATTTAATGTATCAATGATAATGATAATATAATAACAGCAACAAAGAATCTGTGTAAATATAGTTTTTTAATAATTCAGAAATGTCATCCCTTTTACCATAAAAAGTTTTACTTTTCTTACCTTTCTGTGGGCAATGGCAAAGTCCTCAGGAGAGAGGGATCCATGGTATGTTGGGCATTCTTGAAGCCGCTCGGATTTCCTTACCTATCTCCCTTTTACTCATTTAATATGTTCCAGGTTGGGCTGCTGAGACCCTTTGTAGTCCTCCCAACTGATTCCTTATCACATGGTTGACAAGTCATTAGGTTCCCAATATATACAACCAAACCATGCAGACTAAGTAATTCATTCGACTACCAAAAACACTTGATAACGATAGCTAATTACAGAGTATTATATCAGTATGCAACAACAAATGCCTGATGGGTGTTATGGAGGGGAAATGTGTTATATATTTGGAAATAATATGTTTATATTATCATCTTTTGATCTGGCATTCCATTTGTTTCAAAGAGTTTAACAAAAATGTATAAAAACCGGCTTTAGTAGGTAGATCTTGTTATTCTTCATTTTGTTATATTGACTTTAGAACTGTCTGCATGCGCACTAATAATATCAATACCTAAGAAGTGCAATATTTTGGACTATCTTCTTTGTTTTTGTTTGTGTTTTTAAAGAAAAAGTATTGAAACTTTGCACAAAGAAGGAAAAACAAAAGATCTATCTTTGAAGCAATGAAAAAAAAAGAAAAGAAGGATAAAATCTCATTGTTGCAAATACATACAACACATGTGTCAAGTAGCTTAGAAGATCATAGGTGAGTAATCTGCCTTATCTATCTTACATTTTAATTAATTAGGTTCAAGCTCTGTGCAAAGTTTCAATCTCTTACAATGTATGAGTAGTTTCACGACTTTATGAAAACAAAATATGAAAAAAAAAGAAACAAATAGAAAGAAAAAGAAAAAGGTGAAATGGATGAATATGAATGTGTTTTAATTACTGCAGTTTGTGTCAGTGCAATAGGAGGTTATAGGTGATATAATGTGTCAAAACATGTGCCTGCACCATTCACTTTACTGATTCCAACATAGTGCCAGTCAGTGAACACGTATTTATATATATATAGTAGCAGTATATCGTTTTCATCAACTCTAACCTTATTGTATATCCTTGTCTTAAAGAGATATTTGGTCTTTTAGTTATCAGCTATAGCCCAGCAGTATATATCTCTATCTGAATCTGTTGAAGCTGTGAGCTGTGTGGTCATACTTAACACTTCACTTTCGCCTGATGAAAGGTTCTGAATCATTTTTGTGGCCTCAAAAGTTTATTAATAAGATGATCACGTAGCCTGGGCGATAAGAAATGATTCCTTTGATCTTGATAACATCAGATCTGTGCAGTGAACACATTTCTATGTATCTAATAAAAAAAATAAAAAAAATTGCAAACAATGGCGCTCTCATGAACTAAATTTCAGTTTATTCTACAATTAAATAAATAACGGTCATATGATGTTAGTCAAACTTATAAAAACTGACATTCCCACACACATGAAGAATGAGTATTTATAATATACATATTATCTACATATTATATTACATAGTATGTCTGTGTATGTTGCCACTGAGGTCAATAACCAAAGAACTCTCCCTTGGTCGATTGTGCAGGTATAATATCACTGTACATAGATATGAGCCTTTGCCAAGCCATAACGCAGTAAATCTATTCCACTAAGACACACTTTAAAAGCGTCTCACTAGACAATTTTCAATGACTGTACCTATTTATCTTTCTTTCTTGACAGGTTTTGTTTCCGTGCCCATTGGTAGGTAATGACATCAACACAATATAGGTTATGTAATGCTGGGAAATAGCAAGGAGAAAGCTCAGATGGAAAAGTCAAGAGAACTAGACTCTACAAAAGGCACCCTCTAACCACAATCTCTATACAACTTTATATATTATTAAAAAAAAATTGATGTCAAGTAGGTTTCTTCAAGATGCATAATAAGGCCGTGACTTTCATGCAAATAATACAGGTAGTGTAGGCTCTCCGTGAGATTGTTCTTACTTTTCAAAAAAATAGGTCCTAAAGAATTTGGGAGACCATCATAAGAATTACTTAGTTCTAGGCACGTCAAGAAAAATCAAATACAAAAAAAAAAGAGTCTGTTGTTATAAGATATTAATAGTGAAAGGGAAAAAAAGACTAAATTAGTTAGATGTGCTGGATGATAGTTGGCACAACACTCAAAAGCAAAAAAAAAAGGAAAAAAAGAAAGATATTATATAGAAAGGGAAACCAAAATCTTCTAAGGGTGAGAGGAGCCAGAGAGAGAAGTTGGTTGATCAACACGGCAAAAGCATGCCTTAGTGTGAGCAATAGTCAGTCTGTGCCCTACACAATGGTTGGAATGTTAGACAGTTCTACATGAAACTTACAGCCTTTGGGAGGAAACATTTACACACTAGATTTCACTGCAGAAATTAGTCAGATTTCTTATTTTTTTAAAGTAAAATTATTCACAATCCATAGGGACACCTCAAATTAAATCAATTATTCACTCTTTGAAAACAATTTTTCTGTAATCCATCAACAAAGCAAATAAATAGGGGTCCTATTGTCACCCACCATTTCCTGACCTTAATTTTGTAAACCTCTCAGTTTTGATGATTTCAATTGAGATGCTAGAATTAACTTAATACTCAAAAAGATGATGTGTTAAGAGCAATAGATTTCACTGGTATAGTTTGACAAGGACTCAAATGTGGAAAATAAGCACACTGAAAGTTATGTTTTTAGATTTTCATTTCAAGCCTCTTTATGCTTCCAATACATTAAATAAATGTTGAGTTTAACAATAACATAAATAAAAATAGATGAGAGACGCTATTCCTGAAAATCAAGAAAGCTAACGTAGAAACCTGGTGCACATTCTACCAGACAAGATATTGTACCATGTAAATGTAATTTTCTTTATGCAAAACAAAAGTGCAATTAATGCAAACAACAAATTATGTGATACTGAAAACAAATAAACATCAACTAAAACAATTGAAAATAAGTTATTACTAAGTACAATACTGCAGAAAAGTACTTTGTAGTATAGCAACTACTCTCATCTCATATAACTCATAGCTGTCTAATTCTTTTCAAGACAGATAGAATTATTTCTGAAATGGCTGGTATTTTTGTGCAGCAACACACGATGCACACGTAAACAACAAAAAGCATTGATAATCTTATAAATTAAAATGCACTTCAAAAATCAAGCACGGCAAACCTATCATCAAGCAACTAAACTAATAAAATAAGCACAATTCTTCCAGACAAATTAAAAAAAGAACACACAGAGTCTGAAAGCAACTTAAAGATACTGACTTTGACTGGCAAGATGTTTTCCAATTGCGCTACAAGATTCACTACAAACTGAAACTAAATAGTGATTACTGAACACTTGAATCAACTGAAAACTGACAAGGCAAACACTGCAATGACTAAGAGACACGACTTACATGTTTCTTCATTGCAAAACACATTTCTGGGTGACCTCCCCTACACTTTGCGCCACTTTGGCAGGAATTTCACTGACTTTGGTAGACAGTTCACTTAGATTGGTAGGAAATTCTGGGAAAATAGAAGGAAGAAACGACCTAGAAAGGTGGTGTTTAATTTAACTTTAAATTTAATGGGAAATCCTACAAACCCCCCCCACAAAAAAAAACAAAAACAAAAAAACCAACACCTGATGACCTCAACTTGGTTCAGTTCATCAGTATTATTGTAAAAACCATTTCCATGAATGAATCGGTCACACTTTCTGTGAAATCACATTGTTAACAGCACCAAGAATCATGGAAGTGAAAGAGAAAACAAGGAGGGCATGTTTTTAGCTGTGACATTATGAGAGGGAATCAAATTGAAGGAAAGAGCCTAGAGCAGGAGATTCAAAAAAGAACATCTTGAATGTGTGTCATTCCTAAACCAGGGTAACAGATGAGAAGAAAAACTAAGAAAATATCAGAACTACCCTTGAGTTTTTCAATGCCCTGGTGGTAATGGTGTGCACTTTCCACTACTATGACTATGAGGACTAAATTTGAATGGTAACATGCTGAGGAATTCAGACTTGGTAAGCTTTTCTTTCCACTCAAAAGGCATCAAGATGAGACCTATCAAAACGTTTGTTAACTTCTTTTTTTTACAAACAAGACAGAAAACTTTGCTCATCTGCTCATCAAAAGCCCTGCAATCCTTTAGACAACTGATATTAATGCACAAAGCGTAAAATTGGATTTAATATATAAACTAATTCAAAAGAAATATGAGAAAGAATATGAGTTCTGAAAAAGATGCTAATGAATATATAAAAAAATAATTAATCTGAAAAGAATAAAACAAAATTCAAATCTGAAGTGCAAGCAGCATAACCAAATTAGTTTTGAAGAATTTCATGAGTCAAAATACAAGACTGAAAGAATAAATAGTTCATCCTTACTGAGATACTCAAAATGAACATGATTTACACAATGGGATTTGCTTTCATTAATAAACATACAATATCACAGGGCTGTTGTCATTGTGTCAATCAACTACAATCATTTTGTTTTCATGTAAAAGCACTCAAACTTTTCATTGTAGTATTAATGCTATGAACAGGGTAAATTGCTTTATTCATATATTTCCTAAAAGATTTTGATAAAAAACCTTGCAAACATTCCTGCTTTTAAATGTTCTCAAAATAGACGTGTCCAAGGGCTCTCATTTTGCTACGTTTGTGTAAAAATGTGTACATGCACTGTAAAATATATTGTTTTAAAAACCATAACATTGAGAAAGTGAATTGCTACAGTCATATTGCATTAAGTAAGACATGAAACTGATCATGAAAAACGCAAATCATACAATGCAATGAGTGAGTGAATTTTCCATTGAAAAATAAAAGAAGTTGAAAATTGAATCATTCTTTGAAACAATTTCCCACACCATAAACGTTAAGTCGAGAATTGCTTATAACAATTATTTAAGTCTCAATTTTTATTGTTTAACATCCTGTACAATATATGGAGGATATTCCAAAGGTGGCAGCATCTCTGACTTATAGTTCATCCGCAATAGGACTGTGTGAGAATGAACATTTAAAACTAAGAAATCTCAAGAGAAAAACCCAGTCTCACCACTTAGATTCAAACCCATGACTTCTCAAATGAAAGGTCAGTGACCAAGGGCTCGCCCCAATAACTGTTAAAAAAATAAACATCTAGTAAGAATAAAAATGCTTGTGGGAAAAGCTCAAAAGACTTACAAACCACTGAACCAGTGCATTATTGTTTGACATTGTCAAATTCTCAAATTTCAAAAATGAATCAAAATGTGTGACTCTCCTTCAACATCATGACACAGAATTACATTCATTCTTCATATGAATGTCGGCAGCCACCATGCATAAAATAATACATCAAAATGAGTTATATCAATTAAATCTAGAAAGAAGTAAAAAAAACAACATTAAAATTAGTATGGAATGTCCTCTTTCACATATAAGTCTTAATGACATTAATACTATTAGCAGACTTTAACTCACAAAGAATCAATGCAAATACAGTAATGTGTGACCATGGAGAAAATTGCAAGTACTGAGATTGACTTTGTCAATGAAAACATCTTCTACAACTATTAGTACAAATGACATAGAGTACGGTAACGGTGTTTATCAAGACAATATTTAAGAACATAATATGTACAAAGTCAGCAAATATTGAATGATACATTTGGAACTCAAAAATGTTAATTCAATGAAGCTAAACACAATTTGGGACCATCAAAGATTGATCTATTTAACATCATCTTCAGTTTGTTTGCTTGTTTGTTAGAGTTAGAGAGCACATTGACACAGTTAGGTCATATCGTGCTGGGAAATAGTAGGATGAAACGACACTTAAAAGAGTGAACAGAAGTAGATTTCCTGAAAAAGAAAACCAAACGATTAATAATATTATATATATATATATAAATATAACAATAGGAAAGTATAACACTCAACAGACAGATGATTTACACACCAAAAAAAATAATCTGCCATAAAAAAACCATGTACAAACACACTAAAATAACAATAGCCACCATACCCCAAACTATGCATCGTGATCCCCACCCACAATTTTCTACCACCCTTTTTGTACAAAAGTACTCAATTCATCTAGATACCAAGTGACCCCAATAGATTAAGTCCCACACAGCACTGAATGGGGGATGGCCATTTATTTGATGGAGGCCCTGACAGATCTGTATCATAATTGGTCCAGCTCTGTCAGAGTCCCCAACTCCTCCCAAAGGAAAAAGAGAGTCTTGACAGAAGACAAAGTAAAGAGCAGGACAATGTTCATTCATTGGTTTGTGAACAACATACAGTTAGTTTTTATTCTCAAGGAAACCACTAACGAAAGATACAAAGTAGCCCTGTGTGTCTCCTCCAGTTTGAAACAACTTGGAGCATGCAACAAGGGTGGTCATCTTCAATCTAGATGACTCCAAACACCAATTTTCAGACTTACTTTCACTCCATCATGTATCAATCTATTAACAAATAGGCACAAACACACGCATACACACAACACTAACACAAACACATACACTCACACACATACACACATACAACACAATCACACACACAATGTCCTTTACTCTCTCTACATCTTTTCGTCTCATCATCTATCCATATAATAATAATATTAAGATGAGATGTGAACCATATAGAAAATTAACAAAGTTTTTGTGTCTTATTTATGATGGGAGTTTAGTTTTCAAGAAAAAAATTGTTGTTTGATTAAAAAAAGATAAAACCTTAAGACTGAACAGTACAACATTTTTATTTTATCCATAACTAAAACTAATAATAAACATTGCCATTTATTGACTAAGTTAATGAAGTAAACATTGGTAGTCATTGATAGGATAAACATTAAAATTTAATTAATTATTGAAAAGATGTGTCAGTTCATGCCATTATTAGAGGTGGTAAAATAAAAAAAATGAAACTCCATTTCTAAGTAAGAGTAATACACTTTGAAGGTTATAACACAAGTGTAGATGAAATCGATTCATATAACATGAAGAACAAAGATGACACTCCAGTTGGACACCATAACTGGCAAACTCAATGGTTAACACAGTATCAGTGTAAAGTGTAAATAAATCACAAAGATAATTGAAACAGAAGTTGGAAACAAAGGGGACAGTACAGTGGTCTTGTTGTTTGGCTGAAAGAGCATAACAAAAGACTACAATTTTTAAAGAGGGGGATTTCCCCCCTACACACCTTAATGTACGAGTGGACAGAAGTAGACATTAGTGGAGGAACCTTCCACACCCCAATTAATATACTACACCAAACACAGAGTCAATTATAACATTGGAAAAATGACAAAATACACTCAACCATAGACCTGGGTGTGAAATTAGATGTGGGCTATCCTTGCTAGATACTGATACACATCACATTTTTTAATGAATAGTGTGGAGTGGTTTGGTAAAAATCAAATCACACCCCTCACAATTTTGAATCACATTGCTCAAAATTCTCTCACATACACAATTCCTGTCAAGATTCCAAACCAATGAAGAAAATATACACCTCTGAGATTCTCATATTGCAATAAAAAAAACTAACAACCGTCTGAAACAATCATCCACTTTTAAAATTAAAGTCATAAAATCAATCACAATCTATCTCAACAGTTTTAAACAATGTATTCATGCGTCAATATAAAACAATTCTCCTTTCTCATCAACAATTGGTCACATCACTGAGATAGTTTTGTCAATGTCAATATATTGTTTGTTGACCATAGAAAACTGGACATAATAATACTATAAACAATAAACACATCTAAGAGGAAAAGTGGACATAATTCGTCTTACTTTAAGAATTAAATGCACGCCAATTTTAATGTCAACGAATATTTCAACAATGGACATGACTGACAGGTTTGAATGAAAATTTTAATGTTGTGTTTATAATTACAATACAGTACATGAAGATGAATGGAGGTCAAATAACTGAATTGATAAGGAACACTAAAATAATACGGTAATTCATAATTCATTATCAATATAAAAAAAAAATAACAAAAACATTGTTGTGTAGATTAAAAAAATGAAAGAAATATCCATGTGAAAACATTGCTGGGGAAATGAATGAGCACTGTAGTTTGGCACCTCATAATGGATGAACACCACATCCTTTTCATGTAACGTTAAACAAAATACAGAAATACAGACATTTGAAAACAAAACAAGCCATAGTTAAGTCAAAGTATTGATGGTTGGGAAATTAGCCTATACAAAAAGCAAAAGAAAAGGAAAAGAAAAACAGGGGAAACATTTAAAGGGGTAGAAAGGGGGGGGGGGGGGGGGGGGGGGACACACGTCTTTTTGAGTTTTTAAAGGGGCCCGTTAATTATAATTGGATCAGGACCAATGTAGTGGTGTAGGTACATACT
>JAUELH010296571.1:0-10305 GCA_031471375.1 Hermissenda crassicornis | reverse complement strand
ATTCGTGATTGGAACAGCTTGCCGAATTCAGTAGTAACATCTGCGAATAACGACCAATTCAAAACAGCTCTTTCTGCATACAGAGCGTGCCAAGAAAAAAGCCTCACACATCTCCAAAAGCATTGCTCGTTTGTGAGATACTTTGGAGAAATCAATACAGATACAGATACAAACAATCAATGCATCATTAAATAACTGGAAATTTACCTGAAAGTTTTGTTTCAGACAAAAAAAGAATGAAAATTCCATGTTTTTTATCATTGCCGAATGCGTGCCTTTTATTTGGGACAACAGCTGGGACCTAGTATTCGATTTCTGAATTATTTAAAAAAGTCGAGTTTTATCTTTAATCTCACCGCGTTCAGGCGTATACTTTAGGTTGTCTTAAAAAACAAATGTATAATTTCATCACCTTAGACATCAATATAATCATAGCTCTAATAGTACGAGTGGAGAAAACACTTGAAAATACTCTTGTTTATGAATGCTGGCACCTTTTGCTCTGCAGCATAACCGTATACTCAGTGGTTGAACGTATACTTCATAGTCGAGAATTGCCCAACATTACCGACTGAGGGAAATTTGTCGCCATATTGCATGTCATTATAAATGTGCTGTGTGTTTACTGTTTGGTGAAAAAGATTATTGTATTCTGCAAAATGAGTGATATTGATCCAGAAAAGCTTAAAGTTGCAGAACTGAGAGATGAGTTGAAGGGACGAGGCCTAGATACTAAAGGCAACAAGGCTGCTCTGGTTGCTCGCCTGAAGGAGTCTTTGTCGTCGGCGACTGCACCGCCGGGTACGTTACCCTGTTAGAGTACCAGTCAGTTGCATAGTCAAGTCCGTTATTATACTATGACTAGTCAAATCCATTATCCCCACTCCACGCACTCAACTCTGACCCGTTATTATGTCATTGCCATTTAAAAAACATGTCACCAACATCACCCGCCCAACGTCTACATTTGACATATTAGAATTTTTAGAGGGATACTCTTCACAATCACAACAGTCAACAGGGACCTTTCTTCTTTCTTCCCTTCCCATGCATGGCCCTGCTGACCTTTTGCTTTCTTCTTTTAAATTCATTGGGCACACTCACGCTGTCACACTCACTCACACTGTCACACTCGCTCACACTCTTACTCTACTATTACTATTACATTACTAAAATCGAACTTGCTGTTCCAAGTCAAGATAATCATTATCAATTAAATTGCCTTGATGTCAAACTCTTGGACTTGGAACAGTTGGAGTTACTGTTCTAAGATCAAGAAGAGTATTTATTCAGTTGCCCCACATTCAGATGATGCATATATAGTAATAGTATATTGTACTTGTATTGTCGATCAGTTATGTGATATGTGTAATTTTGTTTGAAATAACTGATTAGATTAACTTGATTAACTGATGATGCATTACGCACACATTACATGCAAGTCTAATTACATGATGATTGATCCCATCAATTGGGGATTTCTATTGAACTTAATACTATTATTACTATTAATGCCAGTCCCCTTCTGATTCTGCATGTTCTAAAACAGTCAATATAATTCATGACTCTGAAGTTAGGACTGGAAGTAACTGACTGCCCTTCCTTGTTCTTTGTTGTTTTTAAAGCTGATACTGAAGATGATGTTCAAAACGAAGATGAAGCTGCACCCCTAGAAGAAGATGCACCCATAGAAGAAGATGCACCAGAAGAAGATGCACCAGAAGAAGATGCACCAGGAGAAGAAACCCCAGAAGCAGAAACCCCAGAAGAAGAAACCCCAGAAGAAGAAACCCCAGAAGAAGAAACTCCAGAAGAAGATGCTCCAGAAGAAGATGCTCCAGAAGAACAGGTTTGCTGTCATCCTATTTTTTTTTTTTTAATTGACTATTTTGAACATCGAGTCATAATTTCTTTAATTTTGTGTCTCAATTTCTAATGCGCAATTACCATGGGAACATAACTCTAATACAAATTCAAAATCAATCACCAGGGATATTGAGTTATAATTTGGTCCCTGGTGATGATCATTTTGATTTCAAATTCAGGCTTTCTTCATCGTGACTTATTTTCCAGGCTGTGCAGCTTGTTGATGAAGTTGGTGGCGAAGAGGAAAATATGGATGATACTAATAAGGGAGGAGGTGATGCTGATAATGCAATCCAAAATGGAAAGCAGGAAACAGAGGAAGCCGAAGAGCAAGTCAAAGATGGGGGAGATGCAGAAATGAAAGCTGATGGTGAAGAGGAAGAACAAGTGCAGCAAGAGGGAGCTGAGGATGCAGAAGAGGAGCAAGTAGTCCTTGGAGAGGAATTCCAAACCATTGATGAGGCCTCTCAAGATGACAACGAGGAAGGTTAGTATCATTGTTTCGATAGATAATTTGACACAATGAAATACAGTGGGATTTAGCTGATTTACATCATTATTGTTTGGGTACTCCTGTAATTTGGATATGTTTTATTTGTATGCATTTTAAATAAAACATTTTAAAATGAAGATGTTGATAGAAAAGAGCTTGATTGTGGAAATGGGCAAATAGTTTTTCCCTTATTCTATCACCCTTTTCTTTGATATAATGATACCTGTGTCTTGTTTTAAGTTGCATCTTATACACATATTCTTAGGTGACACCAGCAGGAAGAGGAAACGGTCACGCTCACGCTCACCACGTCACAGACGCTCTCGTTCAAGGTCTCGAGAGCGTCATAGGGAAAGGAGACATCAACGGTTTTCACCAACCCCTAGGAAAGTCGAAATGGATGACACTGCTTGGGAATCTCTTACAGAGTTTTCCTTTGATCGATGTAAGTTTCTCATTACAGCATGTCAATTATTGTCAGGCTTAATTTGGTCGACTGGGTCTGTTTTGACATTATGTAGCAATGCACATTGCTCCCAAATATGTGGTATCAAAAATGGACCGCGAATCAGGCCTGTAAAGTGGGGCGACCCGATTGCGCAGTGGGTATTTTTAGAAATTCGCTACGTAGAAACTAGTGAATGTAAATAAATGAAACTTGGAATCCAATGAGAAAAAAGTTCAGGTAATCCCTATGTGAGCGTGCAAGGTCGTATTATGATTAGAATTGTTGAACTCATCAAGTTTTTAGCATAGCACATATTTCAGGGAGAGTCCACACAGCACGGCCGCCTCTTCTGCTTTGTTATTTATTAGACTCGTAATATTCGCTTCATTTCGGATTTACTGTTTTGGCTATGGACGTGACTTACCAAGTTCAAAATTTAAAAAAATTTCATAGGCATTGCTATATTATGAAAGGTTGACTTTGTGTAATTGTAATACTTTGACCGTGAGTTCAAATCTAAAGTGGATGGTTCCTCAGACTTTTTTTGCCCGTTGACAAGGCTTATAGGTATGATTTTGTTCCCAGTTGTGGTATGAAAAATTATCCTTGGCTATTTTCAATGTGTTTTTAATGTGTTATACTGTGTATTGAATTAAACTTTGAAAATGTTACAGATTTTGTTTTCATCAATATACAGTTCTTCGAAGGAGAGTTCCTATGATTTTTATAGCAAATGGCTAATGAGATTAAATGTTATTTGCAGACAACGCTGATCTGAATCTTAGATTTGATGATAAGAAGATGAAGGCCCAGCCCCTGTCTGTGGATGGATTTGCATACATGTGGTCGGGAGTTCGAGCCACGTTTGGTGTCACTACCGGCAAGGTGGCTTATGAAGCTAAGGTGGGTGAAATTATAAAATCAAGTCTAGTAGTTTGGTTGTTATTTTGGGTTTAGTTTTAAACCCTTGAATGGTCATCATGGTCGGTGTGAAAGACGAATTTACTATCCTAAGTTAAAAAAAAAATTCCCATTTTGACTTTTTTAAGACTAGTCCAAGAATGTTATATTTGTGTATTAAATTTCTTTGAGTGAGCAATATAATTCTTCCATTTCCACTCAATATAAAATTAGTCAAACACAAGTTGTCATGGGTGCTTTTTTTTTTTAACTTGTAATCTGATGTCGGGATAGCCTATTTTTTCATATAGATTTGTAAGTAGCTTGTAATTTATAATAGTCAATATAAATGAGTGTAGAATATGTACTTATGTTTTATGTCCATTTTGATAGTAAAGCGCATAGCGCATTACAGTGGATATGTGCTATATAAATTGTATTTATTATTATTATTGAATTTCTTTTATTTGATCGATTTGAATTTTATATTTATTGAAGTTTACATGTGCCATATATTTTGTGGAATGAAGCAGTTTTATTTGAAATATATAAGGGATTTGAGCATGAAGAAATTCTTTTTTAGTTTAGACTTTTATATTTGATGTCTGTGTTTTTATTTTATCCAAATTGCAGGTTTTGGAGAATCTTAAAGTTGACCATTTGAGAGATGAAGCAAGCCCACATGTACTTCGTGTTGGATGGTCTATTGATTCTTCGTCACTCAATTTAGGTCAGTAGGATTGAAAAAGAGTTTTTTATTTATTATTGTATGCTTTGTAAAAATGTATGAGCTTGGTACTTAACCTAAAAACAGGGATAAAGATTATTTTGATTTTTGCACTAGATTTGCCAATGCCTGCTAAAACAATATATTTTTTGACAATTTAGCAGTTTTCTCCCTTTTTCGTAATGGAATTGTATGAATATGAGTTTTTAAAAAGTTATTACTTTTGAGCAGAACAGTCGAGATTATGCTTTAAATGGATACTACATCGGACCGTGTCCTGAACAGTCATGAAACATAATAAAAAAATCCC
Source organism: Hermissenda crassicornis (assembly GCA_031471375.1). NCBI lineage: Eukaryota > Metazoa > Mollusca > Gastropoda > Nudibranchia > Glaucidae > Hermissenda > Hermissenda crassicornis. The sequence continues at coordinate 5,561 of JAUELH010296571.1, read as the reverse complement.
CCCTCCCCCCCCTTTTTTATTTTCCTCAGGTGAAGAAGCATTGTCTTATGGCTATGGTGGAACTGGAAAGTCTTCAACAGAATGCAAATTTGTGGATTATGGGCAAAGTTTTGGACCAGGAGATGTTATTACTGCTTATCTGGTAAACATACATTTTATACCAAAAACTTAAAATGACCAAGTGATATATCAGAAAAGGTCATATTAAATATGGAAGTCAGTGTGCCACTTGCATGTGTGTGTGGGGGGATTTCAGTGATGATAACGGGATGTGGTTGATGCAGTTTATCTTGCCTTTTTTTTTTTTTCTTTTAAATTTTCAAATATGTTGATATTTCCTTCATATAAATAATGGTTGCTGTATATCATTATTGCTTTGTTCCCTTGCAGGACCTTGAAAATGATCCAGCTGTCATTTCCTACTCTAAAAATGGCGAGGACTTGGAGACTTGCTATGAAGTAGAGAAGGAAAAATTGGGTGACCAAGCTCTTTTCCCTCATTTGATGACTAAGAATACAGAATTTGAATGTAATTTTGGAGGACAGGTAAGGCATTATAAACATGTTTGCTGTTAAATTGTTGAAATTCTCTTAATATTGACATAGGTAACAGTTTGGAGTGTTTAGACTCACTAAAAATTAAGTTATATATACAGTTTAGTCAAAAAAAATTAAGGAGCTATGGTGATTATGTGTGATCTTGCTTGCAAATTTAATCACGCTAAGTTAATCTATAATCCCAGTCTTCTTCCATATTTTAAAATAACTTGATTGAATTCCTCGTGAGATATTAAAAAATCTAACTGGAGTGTATGGTAAGTTTCATAAACTATGTCTAGGGGTTGTTGGGGCAGAGGTTAAGATCCTGCATATGTGCGTTATGCAAACCTCCTTACGCTCACTGTCAAACAGGGTGTGAAAATGCATATCTCTCCAAAAAGCCATTGATTTATGCACCTTTTCCCCCACCCAACAAATACGATATAAGGGAATAGCTATTCAAGTTCAACTTTATCTTGTAATCATTTACTATTGTTAACGTTTTCAGGAAGAAGCCTGGTTTCCTTTGAAGGAGGGATTTGTGTTCTTGGAAAATGTAGAACAGGAATCGAGGATCAGGGGTACTGCTCCTCCTGCCACTAAGGAAGACTGTGAGGTGAGTTATAATGCTTGTAACAGGTGGGTTTGAATCTGTCTGAACCTCAGTATTGTTGTTTCATTTTGTCAGATCTTGATTGAAATTCTCGGAAATAATTTTTGAAGGCAAATAGTGAAAAAATTATTCAGGTTTGAAAGTTTCATTGAGAGCAAATACCTGTTTTGATTTGTGTTGAATCTGCCATCATAGATATCATTACTTTTATAAAATCTTTTCAAGGTAATCATGATGGTTGGCTTGCCAGGAGCAGGGAAGACTTACTGGGCCAGTAACTATGCCTCTGAACACCCAGAGAAACGATACTTTGTACTGGGAACTAACAACATCATTGATAAGATGAAGGTATGTGTAATGGGCCTGTTATAAAACTTATTGAAATGATATGAATATTTTGAGTTGTACACTCCTGCGATGTGATTTAAAGTAAAAAAATTTGTGAATTCCATGAATGGGATCAAGTCAACCAAAAATGTCAAAATTAGTGTATAATATTGCTTTGTATCAAATGAAAGCTTGTCAAAATATAGTCAAAACCTGATTTTAATGTTAAAAGTTTTAATGACGCATTGGATATAGTAAATAGAATTTTAAGTGTTAAAATAAGTGGTATTTTACACTTTGATGACCGGTTACGGGTAGTTATAATGATGGTATGTCTGGGAGGAATCCCGCTATAGTCGTCTTTAAAGGTGGTTATAATTTACTGTAGTTACTTCCTATGTTTTTGGACCCTTTTCTTAGTACTCGTGGGCTACTTTTAGCACTGTTTAAAACTAGATTTGAAGAAATTATAATTTTTTCATGTTGCGTGCTGAACATTTTGAGCTGTCAGATTCAATCGTAATAATTACTCAGTTGAAGATATTTGCACATGGAAAGACGATTTATGGCGGCGCAGTGGCCGAGTGGTTAAGGTGTTCGTGACTAGGACCGAGGTTCGGCGGTTTGATCCCCAGAAAGCTCAAAATGTTTTTCTGCACAAAATGGTTCCAAATGGTCACCAGAGCGCGTCACCAGGGCTCTTATCGGGTAGTTGAGTCTCGGATGGGGCGATAAACAGGAGGTCCCGTGTCTACGTTAGGCACGTTAAAGACCCCCAGGCAGTTTCAAAATCAAAAAGAATAGGCCAATTCTGGCCGCTGCCCTGGCAAAATTAATTCTACCCATACAGACAGTGGGCTCATCATCTGCTTGTCATAAATCTTGATGCAAAGCAATTAAAGCTTATTACAGCTATCCTTACGCTGCAATGCGATACAAAAGGTAATTTGATCAAGAAAGAAAGAAGACGATTTATATTGTTTTAACTGCTTATAGTAGTGGAAAATATGACAGTTCGAAGACACTTGAAAGGCTGAAAATGAGGTCATGGAATGAATTAACCGGGCAGTCCAGCTACGTCTCTGTCCAGAAACCAGAGGTGTTGTGGGTTTGGGTAGATATTCTGATTTTCTTACTTTAATTGCTATTAAAAGCACAGAATAAAACTATCCATTTTAGCAGTCTCTCCCAAATTTTTATACATGAATATTTTTTGAGAATCAAATTTTGTTCTAACTAGACCTGCTATCACTAATGTTATGCTCAGCAGTATGCAAGTGCAAGAGATTGTAGTATGCGGTTGGGATGCAGTAATCAAAGTGTTAACAACAAAACTAAGATTTGTCACTCAGTCTTAACCGTGGCTAAACCAAACGAATACTGTTATGAAAAGCAAGGAATTTGTACACGTGATTTAAATGGTAATTCAATAAAAATGACTTACAGCTAGTAATAAGTTTGCAAATGCCATTTTTTTCATGCTGATCGCTCAAACTATACTTGGCTACACTTGTCTGAATAGGACCTTGCAGATACGCGAGCCAATAGCTTTGGTAGTAGGAGGCACCAATAGCTAAGTGCGACATCGGGAATAAAGGGACTCACAAGTTTGTATCCAATATTGTCCAAAAACCAGAGAATCAAAATCTACAATGGTTATGCAATCTAAATAAAGACATTAAAAAATTATCTCATATTAGAAAATGACCACACTTCAAGTGACACCATTGAAATCTCCATAGTTTTTCACTCTTTTTCTATAATTTCATGTTTGTTCCTCAACTTGATTTAGCAACTTTTGTTACTCACGTGGTCTTAAATTGATTATTATAAAGCTTTTTATGCAAGATTGTTTGATATTTCATTGCGGAAATTGTCCTCTTCAAAGCCCAAGCATTTGCTATGGCTAGAATTCCTTTTATGGCTAAGTATGAGGACTTGTAGTACATTTTGTGATGTCACAAAAGCTGATTTCGCCCACCTTTAAACATGAATAAAGCACACACTAATGCACTGAAATTGAATTCCATGCTGTTCTAGCTTCACTGTAACATGATGAATAAATCAAAACAATTTTCCAATAATCATGCATAGTTAATTTTTTGTTTTGTTTGTTGTGTGCTTCCATGGGTACTCCCCTGGAATTCTCCATAATTTATTTGATTTTCTGAAGGACTCCTGCTTTGGTTTCAGCTTGGGCATTGTCTGATAATTGCATATATGATTTTCAGCAGCCCTGAAATCCATAAATCGAGAATTGTTTGCTAACACTATTTTTTTACATCTTGTCATTTTCAGGTCATGGGTTTGCCTAGAAAGGACAACTACGCTGGTCGATGGGATGTGTTGATTGGAAAATCAACAAAATGTCTCAATCGGCTCATTGAAATTGCTGCTCGCAGGAAACACAACTATATCATTGATCAGGTATGTTTTTTTTCTTTTGATCACTTTCTATTGATGCTTCGTTCTGATATTGTTTGTTTAAAATGGTAACTGGACATTTTATATTTTTGATATCTCAGGTAATGTTTGAGTGTTGTATGGTTGTCATCCACTATTGGGGCATATGATTGTTATAGTAAGTGATTTGATACCATGAAAATGCACCAAGATGGCGTTACTCCTAAACATTTTCTGTAGCTTGAAAATAGCTTGTTATTGAGCATTTGTTTTCTATTGTTTGTAATTCGTTTTAAATCATTCTACATTAGCACTTTCTACTCATTCCTGGCACTATGTGAGCCGAAAGAGGATCTGGAAATGTATTGCTTTATGCACAGATGCCATTATTCTGAAAATATAAAAAATCTGGGTCTATCCTCTGGTGGAACTAAAATCTATATTGTAACTAACATTTATGATTAATGGTACCTTATCAATATATTTCTTAATTTTTTCGTTTGTTGCTTGAATATGATAGCGAAATGATGGCATCATGTATAGTGTGGTCCTGTAAAAAGTTCAGGCATTTTTGTCTGCCCCAAACTGAATTAAACCTGTTAGTCCAAAGTGTGCCACAGGGGGTTCACACTCATCCGCTCCTAGTTTTAGCTTAGATGAACACACACGCTTGACTCACTATGAAATTAGCAAAACAACATTAGATTGCAGGGGAGAGAACTTTCTCATATTTCGGCCCAATGACCTGGAACAAATTACCTCCTAGTAGGAAATCCCCAAAATTAGATGTCTTAAAAAAATGCTTAAAATTATTTCTTTCAACTACTATAGTTAGTCAAAATTACCAGCTATTTCATCTGTGTGTTTTCGTCACAGAATTTTACATGTCATTTTCAAATGTGCCTAGAGCCTTCTTCATTAGGGAGTAAGCTGTGAATGAGAAATATACATTAATATTATTATTGTCGCAGTGGCAAGAGTTTGTGCACCATATTTAAATCATACACCGAAAGGTACTAAATGGTTAATGATAAAGAAAGAAGAAAGAAAGAATTATTATTGTCAAAAAGGGGTATAAACAAGTAAAGAATGAGTGGCAAAATTGTCCAATTTTCGTGTGGAGCTGACAGTGATTAAACAACACAACGGTTGACATTAAAAACGACAGGATAAGGTCAAGTATAAAGCAACAAGGTGGCAAGAGTAGCAAACTAGCTAAGAGATGTCCTATTTCACGTTAATGCCGGAAATAAGGCATGTTGGGTTCAAATTCGGGATCAGATTAAATTGGAATTGAGCCTCTCTATTCATCTTCAGAGTTGCGGTGTTGGGGGGTATCACAATCGAGGCATCGCATTTGCTTTGTTATCTTGCTCTAGGTCTAAACTTACAGATCAATCACAAATGTATTCTTGAAATGTAGATTTCTTCCAAAGTTAAGAGTTTTTTAATGTGGCCCAGGGTGTCTCTGCTTGCTGGATGAAGAAATCTGACATCAATGCCTGTAGTTCAAATGTGTGCGATAACTCAAAAGTATAATGCCCCTGTAGGGAAATTGAAAGTAGTAGGTCATCATAGCATCGCAATACTGACTTCTCCATATCGATACTGTAAATGTAAATGAGCGGAAATAGTGTCTAAATAATAATAATGATAATAATATATAGCATTTATATAG
>JAUELH010296130.1:0-10318 GCA_031471375.1 Hermissenda crassicornis | reverse complement strand
TTATTATATTATTAATCATTTGGTTTTCTTTTTCAGGAAATCTACTTCTGCTCACTCTTTTAACTTGACCTGTCATCCTACTGTTTTCCAGTGCGATATGATGTAATTGTGTCCATGTGCTCTCTTAACAAACAAACAAAATGTATTTATGCTTGGATTATATACAATAGCTAGAACTGGAAAGAAAACTGAAGATGTGTAGTCTGTCGTATGTCTAACCAGTTTTGCATTGCTATTTATTCTCCAGGAGAGTGAAGTGGCCTTAACAGCAGCGGCAGCGAGTCAGTGCCTTGTAGAATTAAGCACGTTTCTTGGACCTGGTATTGTGAGGGGACGTCTGGAACAGTACAATCCCATGTAAAGATTCATTTCATTGTTGCCTCTATTTTTTTTTTTTCTTCAATTGTTTGATAATATTAGTTGGTTGTCTCAGTTATGGATAAAAGGCATCATGTGAGTACCTTGCCAGGTTTTTCTCAATTGGTTCCCATTCTTTATGAGTTCAGCTGTTGACAGAAAATATTCATGGTGAGATAGTGGAATTTTCCTTATATATAAAAGTCCTCCCATAAGAGCCCAGTCTGATCTTGAGGCAAAACTTCTGGCTGTGACAATGTCTTGGCACCTCCATGGTACAGCTCCATCAAAGACAAGAGGTGATCCAGCTAAGGACGGCCCACTTTTATTTTCTCTGGGAGTCTTGCATTGGGAATTTAGTTTTCTCTTTTCTTATTCATTTTTTTCAATTGGTCAATTTCTGGTTGATACACACTTGTACAGTAGTGAAAGTTAGATCCCAGAAACCAGAGATAAAAGCAGACCCCAAACAACAGAAATGATATTACAAAAAGAGACAAAATCAAAAATGTAAAAATAAGAGAAAAGGCTGAAACAGACAGTCTAGTAGAAAAAATAGAACTAAATCAATTGAGATGGTATGGCCATTTATGTAGAATGACAGAATATATATTCCCTAAAGAAGTTTTTGATTGTAGGCAAGAAGTTGAAGAAGATAATCTTCCACGAGGCTGACCAAGAAAAATGTAGATAGAAGAAATTAAAATTAACGTAGAGAAGCGAGGATGCAAACTGAATGAGGAAAAAAAAAGAAGAAGTGATAGGACTAAATGGAGAGCGTTTTAATCTATGGATTGACCACTGCAAGGTACAAGGGAGAAAGTATTCAGGATTCTAGTGTTTCTGTATGTCATGTACTAGTATAAGTCATAACAGTGCTTATAATTTCCTTTGGTTTGGTTGTCATTATATTCTGGATCTTTATTCAGGCTACTGAAAACTAAAAAATAAAAGAATTCTCATTTTTTCATTTTTGTTTTGCTTCAGGTATCTTCGGCGATTTGATGTGATTGATGGCATACCTCCACCATAGAAGGAACTCATTCCAAGACCTGCACCATCTCCATCAATAGTGCCATTTCAATATGCTTGGACAATCCATCAGCTGTGCATTGCTACCTTATTTGCTATGAGTTAAATGATAGAAAATCTTTCCTTTATTCAACCGCTGCTGTGCACTTTACCTAACTTGTTTTGTGATGGTTCAAATGTCCCGTTTCAACATCACAGTGCAAATAATAATGTTTCATAAAAATAATCGTCATTGAAATCGCATTTAATTGAAGCTCATGTAGGAGACTTGTAACATATCTTTCAATCAAGTGAAACTAGACGCATCATTCAATATCTACCAAATGTTGCATTGTGTCGCAATAGGATGAACATGGGCATGTTGAATTGATATGGCCAAAATCAAAAGCCCGCTCTTTGATATCTAGTACTAGTAGTGATTCTTCCATTATTTCCACCCAAAAGACCATTCTTTTGAGCATTTATAGTTTGAAATAATCTTCCTAGAAATATTTGAAACTGGATGTATTGACTAATTCAAAAGTTAAATGAAAAACTTAATCTCCTACATGTTATCCTGTTACCCGTTGTATAACATCCTCTATGTCACGATGTGCCATGATGTTATCCTGTTTTCAATGTAAAGTGCTTTGAGATTACATGTATGTAATAGAAATGCAGTATTATGTCCTGTCCTATTATTGTTATTTTTACACATTTTTCATATTCCAACAGTTTTCTATTGGTTTTTCATTGTTCCTGTGTACCTGATGACCCCCAAAACTTTATACCAAACTTGACATATATATGAAGAGTCCATTCCCATTTTGTCTTACAATTCCTGAGGAATGAATACGCTTAAAAAAGTTAAAGGACATGTTCCCCATGGCTTACTTTACAAGCAAAACCTTGTCTGACATGCAATAAGGGGTCAGTGTGAAATGTTAACACATTACAGTATATGAATGGACATTTCATGTGTTCTGTTCTTGTGATTTTGATGTCAACTATTTTATTGACCTTTGACTTTTGGTAAATAGTTGTAATTAGAGTACATGGATTTATGTGTGTATCTGTATCTGTTAGCATATTTTTCTGATCATGTAGTAATGAATATATTTGTGCATGTTGTATGTAACTATTTATAGATATTTTCAATGTTTGTTGTAAACAAAGGCATTGAGGCATTGTAATGTGCATTTGGCTTAGGTTTATGTGTATGAGTATTGTTGATATGAATTCACAACCAAAGTGGGTGGTTGGTTGGAGGCACCTCTGATAGGGTCTACTTCTGTTCATTCTTTTATCTATCTGCATATCTCCCAGCACTGCATACTGCTACTGCTACTACTACTACCACTACCACCATCACCACTACTACTACCACTCCCACCACTACTGCTTCTACTTCTACTGCTGCAACTAGGAGAAATGGTAGCCCTGTGGTTAGCACTTTGGACTTCAGACTGCGAGGTCCTGGGTTTGATTCCTACCAAGGATGTGTTTTTTCTCTTAGGCAAGAAATTTCACTCCAAATGCCCCACTCGACTTGGGTGTAAATTATCTGAAAAAATTGTTTAGGCGCTATACATACTGCAAGTGTCCAATGTGTTCTGTGTTTGCTGTTGGCCAGGGGAAGTGAATAGTGTTAAAGCTCCTAGAGCACCATAGTGAATATGCGCTATATAAATGTTATTTCTTATACAATTACTACTACAACTACTACTACTGCTGCTACTACTACCACCACTACTACTACTACTTCTACTAGGTGTCCCCAAAAAAATCAGGAACATGCAAAATCGTCGTAGGGGATATCGTAAAATTTCATATCAGCACATTAACAACTTTAAAAAATATGAATTTTTGAACAACAGTTGTCATTTTCAGTAAACTGTTTCAAATAAAAAAAAATATGTCATCCAAGAATATCCATCTGTGTTGTCCAATAATATCCATCTGTGTTATCCAAGAATATCCATCTGGATCACTTTTAACAATGAAAATTTCAGTTATACTAAAAATATCTAAAACCTTTTTACAGATATTTTTATTTTTATTGAAAAACGATTCAAGTGGTGTCTTTCCCCACCCTCCAAAGTTGCTACAAGCATGAACACATCATTGACAGCTCAGGATCACATGCTTAGGTGTCTTACGGTCAATCTCTCTCACCTCTTGTTTGATACAGATTTTTAGGTGATCAGTATTTGCATGGCTGTCTTTTTAGGTCGATCTTTAAAGTGGATTTAATTGAGAGAATGGAGTGACCAATCGAAGGGAAGTTCCATGCGTACAACGCAATGGTCGAAACAGTTCACTTTTCCCCATATGCACAAAAGAAGGGGGGGGGGGGGGGGGATCTATCATAGTATAGTAGTACACAAATTGTGTAGCGGTGACAGCCATGTGAGTGGGTGGGGAGAAACCAGAGTAGAGTAGAGTAGTAAGGCTCAATGTTTAGCAATATGACGCCATCACTGGCCTGCAAATAAGCTCACCCCTAACTCTCAACATGGTCACCTATCTATAATGTGGGATATCAAACCCCAATAATTTAGAACATTTTAGGAAAGAATTTTAACAATAAATTTGGCAAGTTAACAGTGTATGTAAGAGTAGCAATGCCATGAAAATGATTTGACTGACAGTGACAAGCTCAGAGACAAAACAAAGGTTTCAAACAGGTTTTATTGAAGAAAACAAAACATGGCTAGTACTAGGAAGTCATAGGGGGATAAAATCAGTCAGGGTTGCCAATTTCATTTTTTCAATTTCAGCATGCAGCTCGCATTTCTATTCTACAACTTAATTAAGGTGTAATTTCATAGGTAATGTTTACTCATTGTCATAGAAAGTTTAACATTTTATCTCCACTGGTCATAATTACAATAATTCACACGAAACAGTTAGTTCAACAAATAGCTTATGTCAGTTATTTCCCACACAGGTAGAGTATTCCAGCTATCATTTCAATTACATTCAACAATATTCATTATGTGGAAGGAACCATGTCATAATCTTAATTTAGAATATGACAGCTGTGATGATTTTCCCCAACGTGATACAACAAATCTGATTTTTGAGTTTGGATTTAACATAGATTTCTTATCTATCTAAATGACTAAATTATGGAGTCAAATAAAAATGCATGATCTGAGTATAGTGAATGAGCTGGTACGATTCAATCCTAGTTATGTATTTCATTTTCAACAATATTCCACCCTGCAGTAACATTATACAGTGGGTGTAGAACTCAACAAAGTTGCACTCAATAAGAAGTATCCTCCAATGAGAACAATAGAATTCCCTATTTTCCCCGTATTCATAAAATTTAATACATCCAATGAGCACCTAAGAAGGGTAAAATTGCACACATGTGTAACATGTTAGATTGATGCTGAAATTAAATGTGACAAACTCTAATTATAGTGGGTGTCGGATCCACTGAGGTAGCAATTCACACGATGTCTAGTCTGACTCTGAGGATAACTCGTCTGCTTTTGCTGATCATCCTCGTACAATTTTGGATACATTTTGGGTCATATTCATATTTGGGGTGATAGTGATAGATCTGATGTTCAAATCCTTGCTCATGATGTCGCTTCAACTAATTCTTGGGCAGCGGCAGATCTTCTTCCTTTTATTTGGAGTAACCTGACACTGACGACACAGTTTTGGAGACAGTTCCATCCATGACGACAGTTTTGGAGACAGTGTCCATTCCATCCATGACGACACAGTTTTGGAGAGTGTCCATCCACGTGATACATGTGGCCATACCTGCTGAGTAGGCGACAACTGATTGCCCTTGCGTTTTTCGATGCAAAACTATATATGAAGTAAAACGGCTAAGGAAAATAAATTTTACTTTACTTATATCACGATTCACTCACACTCACACTGTCTTGAACAAATTTGAAAAAGAAAAACAAGGTTTATTACAAATTGGTTGAATTTGCTAAGAATAAGAATGTGTAAGCACCATGAAATAGGATTCTATTATTTTACTATTAATAACATTAGAATTAGAAATAATCTTTGAGAGTGAATATCTGTGATGCTAAGATAACATTTGCTGATGTCATTGTTGTAAATTTAGAGGAGTGACAATGCGGGTAAAAAATCTTATTTAAAAAAAAAAAGAGGGAGGGAGGGAGTGAGTCCAGAGAGATAGAGAGAGCAAAATTGAGGTTTCAAAACAAATAGTAATAGGTATGCATATATCACAGCACATATTGACACACTTAGAGTAATCAAGGAATTATCTTATTTTTATCATACGTCGGGGAAGTCAGTAAGGGTTACATTTCATAGTCATTGCAAAGGTTTGTTTTGAAATTATTTCACTGCATCTGTGATCAAGGGACTAATTTACACAAAGACAGTCTGACCATAGCATATAATGTGACATGGAGTTCAGCTAAAAAAACAATAAAAGGTTGATAGAGGGCTTACAATACAGTAACTCTTTAAGTTCTAGTTTTAACTAATAATAATAAGACATGTCATTAATAATTACATTAGAAAATAACTATTATGCAGTTTTTGACACAATGAATGTATATAATACATGATTTATGGGTAAAAAATGCATGCAAATTGCAAAGATAATTCAATTCAAAGTCATTATGAATAAATACATTACAACATATGTCAAAATGAGGGTGAAGGGATAAAAAAAGAATAAGAGTACCTAAAACTTCTCACTCAAACAAATCAAGTTGACAAATGTATGAATTGGGAGTAAAAAATGAAGGCTTAATCTTGAATTATTTCAGTATCATTCCTCTAATTTTAAATTAAATAATTTTAATAACAATATCAATGTAAAACATTATAATACTAAACATTTTTAAAAACACAACCATTTATTCGATTCTGTTCCAATGGCAAATTCTAAAACAATATGGAGTCAACATGTAGGTACAGAATACACTACTATTATTATCATCATCATCATCTATAAAATACAAAAAAAGAGAACTTACTTATGCATGTGTACAAAATTCCAAACAGAAATTAGTAAAAATGACGGTACATATCTCAATTATATATTTGTATTTTCCTAAATAACTTGAAATAAATACTTTTACAAGACAAAAATTTTGAACAGATGCCAGTCAATTTATTTGGTTTTTTTCATTCCTCTATCAATCTCACAACACATGCTTTGGGAGCTAATGAAAGGTATTGCAATATGTTTTTATAGGGGTTCCACAACTATAGTGAACTATGCTTTGAAAACATGCAGGGGATTCATTGTTCAGTCAATAAAATTGTTGAGCAGGTGGATCAATTGTGGGAGGGATGGCAGTGGAAGGGAAGATATAAAATCACTCTCCGTATATGGCCTACTAGGTGCACAGTATTTGTTTATTTGGGTGCCTTTGAGGTCAATATGTTTTAACACGATTTTGTACAGTTCTTGTGCACACACTCCTCCATCCCCATCCCATTATAGAGTAAAAAAAACCCACCGACTTGGGAAACATAACATTTTTGCAGTTTAAGATGTTTGTAATATTGTATAATATGTGTGTACGAAGAGCTACTGTAAGAAAAGATCAGAGTTGATTTTCTGGGCCTTGTTAGTATATATGGGTGGGAAAGGGGAGGGGGGGGGGGGGGGATGTGAAATGATGTGATGACTATGAGGACAGTCATAGTCATAGCAATACTGGTACTAGCATATTACTATTAGACTATACGCTCCAGTGTCTGTTGTTAAAAAAAATCTGTTGGCATTAAAATGAAAAAAATGCTACACACGTGTCCTTTTGGGTTTTTTAAAACTCAGTTATAAAAAGATGAGAGTGGAGGGGTGGATAACAAAATGAGTGTGCTAATAGGCCATATACATTATTTATATGAATATTTGACAAATTGCATGGTTTTAGGACGGTATTCATCTCGAGTCTTCATCTTCATACTGTTTGCGGAAACATTCTCCTACAGGGAAAAAGTCCCATGAACGTTGTTGGTACATCTCCCATACGTATGTCTCCTGTTGAAATTAAAAAGACAAGTGTGAGAGGTCAAATCACATGCTATGGCACATAAACAGTATTCATGTAGAAATTTTACCCTGGGTTAAACAGCAAATTTTAAAAATTTGACTGATTACATTTGATCTACTTCATGCTACACTGGGTTCAATCAGTCAAGGTGAAAATTGTCTTGATGTATTTTGTACAATCAAGGCAAACAAATCACACCACTACAGGAACAGCAAAAGCATTGTGATCAGTTACTGAGGATTATTTAATTTACAAATGCCTTGATGACTGGAAATGTCATTTTCACTCTTTGCATGATCATTTCACCTTTTGTTTCCCATGCTTGTGGTGAGTATCATCATTGCTTCAGAAAAACAAAGTTCTTGCTTTTCATGGTGAATTCTTATCATTCAAATTAATGGTGAAAGTTCATCAAAGAGCTCTTCAATAAAGAAATTTAAATCATCAATTTTATTACTGCTCAAAAGGGCTAAAAACATTTTCATTTTCAATCAAATTTTTCCCTTTGGTTTGCTCATATTGATTTCTCAAATGCAGCAGAAAATGGTCAGAAATATTCTCCCGTCTGTAGTTCTCAAACTCCATGATTGCAAGCAAAAATGTTTGAGGAAAGTATGGTTCGAGGAATATTTACAACAATGCTATACTACAAGTTTGATTGAAGAGTGTTCAGGATTAGGGTACTTTGTCAACGTTGGCAAATATTTTCATCTTTGCAATACACTAACATCTGAAAAGAATAATCAAATAAAAATAACAAAAACCAACAAGTATGAGGAATAAAATCATTACCTGTCCAGTGTGTTCTGTGTCAGGTTTGTTGATCAAGTGCATTATAAAGAACCTGGTGAAAAGTAGGGAAATAAAATGAAATATCAAGTTTTGCTTCATCATTAAATTTAAATATTAAGTGTTCCAGGTGATCGGAAAAAAAACTTTGTCCAAAAACACTGAAAAAATCTTAATGAATAAAGTTACAAAAAAACCCCTCTAACCTTGTGTGAAGCGTGCCCTTGCTCGAAGTCAGAAATTTACGGTCTGTTTCCCTCGATAGGTAACGTAATTTGTAAGTGATGTCCCCTAGCAAGCGTAATATTCTGTCCCAGGAGGCAGCGCATGATCTCGCTTTCAGTTTTAGATAGTGCCTGGCTTAAATCATTTCTTTTATGTTTGTTTGTTTTGTTTTTATTGAAACTCTATTCCAGCATAAACACAATTCCAAGGACAATTGATCCCACTTAAGGGAGGCCAACAAAAAGACAGCTGAGACTTGAAATTAAATCATAAAAAAAATATAATAATTTAATTAAGACAAGAAGACCGACGCTAGTACTAGTAACAATTAACCAACCATAGAGACCTAACCTACATTGAGTGTGACACTGTTGAGAAAAAAAGACGGCTGGTCACCATAACGAGACTCTTAAAATGCTATATCGTTCCACTGAACAGCATATTTATGTAAAGGAGATTTCTCCATATAGTGTGTACTTATCATGTTGAGAATTTCAGCTAATTAATAATATAATTTCAATTCAATTACAAGCTATGGAACGACATTGTTTTAAGAGTACAGTATAATGTGTAACTGAGCAACACTTGACATCATTAATTCCAAGTGCACACTTGAAATTAACTAAGGATAATATAAAAAGAAATAATTTGTAATGAAAGTTTCTTTCCACACCTGTCCAAGAATATGATAGTGGTAATCTTAGGTGACTGTCTTGAAAAGGATATGATAATGGGAAATGGAATTAAAAACCCCCTCCCAAACATTACAGTATTCAAACCCAAATACATCATTACTTACATGTAATTGGCGAAGTTATGTTCATTTTTCACATGAATCTCAAAGCCGTGTGGCACTTTGTCAAAGTAGTCTTTGCCAATGCCACAGATGAAACATTTTGACTGAGAAAATAAAAGGAAAAGACCGATTGAAATAGAATCGAATGTCGAGTAAAAAAATATGACAAACACTAACACACTGATAATCTGATATAATTCTTTAACTTCGGGTGAGAAGACCTCCCCTTAACTAACAGACACATAAATACAGATCAAAACCATGCTTTAACAAGGTCGGTAGAACCATTGCATCTGTTTACTAGTTTATTCAGATTCAGATTCAGAAATACTTGATTCATCCCAGAAAGACAATTAGAAAATTGTATGTGTGAGGGTTACCTGCAGTAAATAATCATAAAATCAAAATCACATACATTCAACAAACATAAGAGTCAGTCAAGCATAATATCAATAATTATTGATGTTAATAACATATTATGTAAACATTTAAATTTTGAGAAATAATCCCAATGAGTCCTATTCCATTATGTGCACACATTTTCAAAGATAAGTCGAGTAATCTGACTAAAAAGCTAAAAAAAACAGCCTTACACACAGCCCACACCCCTTCCTTGGAACATCTTGATTATGCATCAATTGATCCCAGAGTTTGATTAAAAAGACAAATTGAAAATGCTGTAAAAGTTCACTCATTATTCAGTAGAAAAAAGATTTTTTCAGAATCATAGTCAAAACTAACATAAGTTAACCTACCTCCATATCTTCCTTGACTTGCTCTAATTGATCTCTCAACTCTCCAAAGGCGTCAATGATCAAACCTGAAGATTTGATAAGTTGATAGAGTAAAAACATCCAGCTTGTACATGTAACTTTCTTATCATCTTTAATGCATTGATGAAATATTCAAATATAATTGGGAACCTCAGAAAAGCCAGAAAATTGGGAAAAAATCCATCAACCAATGTTACAATTGAGCTCAAGAAAAAAGTTGGAAATCTTGGGTTTTATTTTGATGAATTCCTCACAATGCAAAATCATATTCTCTTTCTTTCTTTATCAAATTTCCTTTTTGTACCGCACTGCAGTGTAAGGATAGCTTTAATAAATTGTAATTGCTT
>JAUELH010296020.1:0-10319 GCA_031471375.1 Hermissenda crassicornis | reverse complement strand
ATAATGTTATCCTTTGTCCGTCCGTTCCCAGGTTATCCTAGGATAACGGACATATCCGGATATCCGATACAACTCTAATAGTTTTGGATAACAATAAGAATATTTGAAATTATCATAATCCTATCAAGATAATAGATGTCTTGGGAAAAAATTATTGATATTTTGTGTGTCATCCTGATCCCTTAAAGCTTAGGGAGTAGTACTTTTGATCCACGGAGAGGTAAAGCTACAGAAGCTTAAATATGGCAAGCATTAATAATGTGTATAATATTGTAAAAGGGAAAAAGTCCAATTTTCTTACTTTGTTTCCAGGAATATCTGGAAGAAAGTGAACAAGTTGACCTACTTATATTTACTGAGAAAATCTGGCCAAACATTAAAGAAATCTACAAGTCTGAGGAAGAGAAATCAGTGGAACAAGTTGATGTGAGTTTCTTGTTACATTTTTTATTGTTAACTGGGATTGGTTGATTTACCTAGTTCCAATGAAATGTGGGTGTGCCTTGGAGATTAGTGTCATAATGGATTCAAAATACCTTTCCTTTGTACTTTCCTCACATCTCTGCTCATTTTTACTTTGTTATCAATGAACTGCCTTCATGGGCATAATTATAACATCTGACCATACAGTTGAAACATAAGGAGAATATTTAGGGCTTTGATGCAAGCCTCATCAAGTATAAACTGTGTGTTAATGCTGACAGATACTGCAGGATCTCATCTGTTGTTGGTAGTTTTCTGGACCAGCCAGGTTTGAGGAAAATATATTTTTCAAGGTTAAGAATCCCTATTTGAGAGAGAGAAATTGGGTGTCCTCTTAAAAAGGCAAATCATATAAATGTGAATAGCTTGATTTGACCAAAGTTTGATGTCAATATATGGCACAGGACAGTGTGAAATGTCAAAGTACAGAACTATGAATACATTTTTCGTGGGATAGTTCTTGTTCTCTCCTTTCATTCTTTCTCTTACAATAACATATTATTTAAAAGGTTTAGGGTGGCTTTAGTTTTTTATTTGCTTTGTCTTACATTCATCATCTATCTGACATGTGCCTGAAATAAAATATGTCATATCAGCTTCCATACTATATTCTGGGCAGTAACGCTCACTTGATTTACGTTTCATGCTTTTTTATATATTATATTATATTCTAAAAGATTTACACAGGTTTTATGTAAAGCTATATTTGTATTTCTTCTATGTATTGCTCTTCATTTCTTTATTTACTTTTGTTCATTATTATTATCGTTATAACTATCATTACTATCATTATTGTTGTTTTTTGGTATTACAGTAGAACTCGAATCCAACAAACTCGGACTCAAAGAACACCTTGCATTCAGCAAACAGAAAACATTTTCCATTTTTTTTCCTTCCTTGACTTAGGCAAAATATCTTTTATCAAACAAACTAATCTCAGACCCACCCTCGGTTCCAACGAAACAGAAGTGAAGGCAAGCTCACAAAAAACAAAAGGTCTTCTGTCGGCTGACAAGAAACAAAACTATAGAAATGTACCGCAGGCCATATCCTGCCTTGTAATAGGGGTGGGCCAAGCGCATAATAATAATAGGCTACAGAGAGAAAATGATGAACAGAGGGGGGAGGAGTGGCAGCCGACGAAAGGCCAACAAATGGGAGAACATGATATGAGATCAAAGAGACAAAGTCGGTCCTTGCAGAAGGTTTTAAAAACAAGGGAAGTAATCATGTAGTAATTTTACTTTGTTTGGTTACTTCCCTTGGGGGGGCTTATGGCCTCCAACAAACTATTAAAACTGACCAAGCTAGTTTGTTGACTCCGAGTTTTACTGTATTTCAATTACCATTTTCAATCTTTAAATTGTTACTGTTGTGAACAAATGTTAACAAATATTGTTGGAGGATCTGCCTCTGTACAGTCTTTTACTATTTCCAAGCAACATTGGCGTAGTACCTCTGACAGGATCTCGGATGTTTATTATATTCTTACCATAGGGCCAACTGTGGGATATTTTTAGTTTTCATTTCATTTAATGGACTTGTGTTATTTGTAAAAGGTTTGCGGTTGTGTTCAGTGATTAAGTCGAACCAATGGCATACACCTTGACCATGCTGTCGAGTTTCACTCTCTTTAGTCACCGATTTTTCAGCCAAGGAAAGTTTGAGCTGTTGATTAAGTGGGAGCCTTTGGGTATATGTATATATATCTGCTTGTAGGGTGTTACTAAAGATGAGGCTATACCAGACATCCCGGTGGATGTAGCAGAGGGGGGCTCACCCAAGGATCTGGATAAAACACCAGAAATTGATGGGTATGGCGATGAGGAGGAGGAGGAGGAGGAAGATGATGATGATGAAGACACATCATATGATATTACTGATAAGAATGTGAGTAGCCAGCAACCGTTTCTTTATTGTTGTTTTCTGTCAGCATTTGAATGACTTCATCAGAGTTAAATGTCTTTATCTCTAAAACAATATCAAGTGTACATTTTCTTTTGACGGCACAGAGATTGTAATTTAGATTATATAATGAGAAAAAGGAAGTTGGTTTTTTTAACTTACCTCTGATACATTCACAGATTTACACATATTTTCTTGTGAGAAATGAGGTATACCATTGACTTACAATGGGTGTGAGAGGTCTCATAATTATTCATTCATTTAAAACACTGAGGAAAGACATTTTTTTGTCTTTATACTGTAGAGCAATAATAACTGATAATACCATATTGTTTTAGAGATCAGAGACATACAATTCTGCAAGGTGTTGTTAATTTCATTTTGTCATTTTCATGCATGCCTTTGCTTGTTTAACAAAGTGCAATGAATTGGTGTGATGGGGACACTTGTGTAATTGACTTCATCGTTTCAATGTGCTCAGCAAACAAACATGTAATGCTATAGATGTGGCATATGTCATTCGTTTACTATTACTCTATGGCAAATATAGCACAACAAAATTCCTTTGTTAAAAGTCGTGGTGGCTCACAGCCTGGGCTTGTTTCTTGTCTTTATGGTGATGGAATGGAGTCAAATTAATGTAGACGTTGAAAATGGGTAGAGACGATAAATGTTGCTTATAATTTTCTGAATAGGAGCCAGTTAGTTTTATGTGACTCAATATATTATGAATGCGAGTGTCTTGTCTATTAGCGTAAACCAAAAGGAAATAGCGCAGCAAGAGCCATAGTTACTGAAGGAAGGAAGGAAAGAGGAAAAGAATCTTCTGAAGATTTGAATGAGGAACAAATAGAAGAATTGGTGAAAGAAAGAGCTAAAAATGTTAACATGGTAAGGATCTGTGACTTTCACATTCTGGGAAAGGGACTTTATATATTTTGGTGTTTTCGTACTTTCCACTTTCTTGCATGGGTGTGATGTCATGTCATGTTTTAATGTAAATCAAAATCAGGGAGTGACCAATATCATTTTGCATTGAATAGAATGACAATAGCAAATTGTGATTTCAATCTATTTGTGATTGGTTGGTTGTAGTTTACTTTATTACATCTATGTATAGAAAGAAAAGGGTTTTTAGTTGAGTGCTTCTGATAGGGTTGACATATGTTTCCTCTACTTCTCCATATCAGCCTGTTTTGCCTAGCACTGCATTATTCAAAGCTTTTCAATATATTTCAAAACCCCATGACTTGTGACACAATACATTTTTTGAGGGGAAAAAATTAAACGTCGTAACGTTTGAAATAGTATATGGTGTAACCTTTGAGAGGGTATAATTTAAGAACCATGAAGAGGGGTTGGTGGTATCGCTGATGGAATATCTACTTTCTTTTTCTTTGGATAAATCATATGATCTTACTATTTCCTGGACCTACATGCCATTTCTTTTGTCAATGTTCTCCCTTTACAATTGAGGGAATTTTCATTTTGTCTTAAGCACTTTAGAATAAGAAAAAATCTAAAATGGTTATAATATGTCATAGGAATGAGTGGAAGTGCATCCTCAATTGATATTCAACAACCAGAAATTGGTTCTCTTTTTGGTCCATTTAAGACAATGGCTGTCTATGATGTGGGACTATTTGGTTATTTAGATTACCATATTTCATACAGGTTTCATCAAATATGATATACAATCTTGTCACATTGGGAGAAATATATTATACTGCATGCATATAGAGTTGATGCAACAATAATAAAGATATATGTCATATGTGTTTTATTTTTGTTGATAATATTAGAAGCATGCAAATTTGTGCATATTGTATTTTGTATTTAATGTATTCACTTATGTCTGTCATATAAAAGCATGTTACTGTTACTATGTCTGTTTTGTGTATGCTTTTTTGTGTTCTTTGGGTTTGGTTACATTTTTTGCTTCATTTCTATTATTATGCTTAGGTGATGGTTTGTTATATTATTGATTATTGGTTGTGATATCTATTTTATTAATTTCAATTGCTTGATCTTAACCTACATTTTATATAGAGTTACATTATCATGGGATTTCTGAGAAGTTGTAATGCTTTTTATGGTAGGGTCTACTTCTCTTTGATCTTTTAACTAACCTTGTAATCTTACTATTTTCAAGCACCACATAACCTTATTGTGTTGATGTGGTCTATTTACAATAATATACAAATTTACAAACTCTTTCTTTCTTTATCAAATTTCCTTTTTGTACCGCATTGCAGTGTAAGGATAGCTTTAATAAGTCGTAATTGCTTTGCATCAAGATTAAAGAGAAGCAGGTGATGAGCCCACTGTCCCCTCTCCCAAAGAAAAAGGGAGTCTTGATAGACGAGGTTTGTGAACAAGACAGTTTGTTGTCATTCTCATATAAACCAATAAAGAAATATAATCCTGTTGCCCTTGTGCGTCAAATCCAGTTTACAGGACAACTGGGAGGAGCATGCCATGTGGGCGAAGCATGCCATGTGGGCGAGGAAAAGTAATTCTATAAACCAATTCTGTCATTTTACTTAATGACCTAATTGTGGTGATGTTCTTTCTTCAAAACAAACTGATGATATATTGGGGGAAATGTTTTGAATCTCAGTGAAGTTTCTTAGAATTTTTGCATGTTTCTGAATTCTATCCCTGAAGTTTCTTAGAATTTTTGCATGTTTCTGAATTCTATCCCATCATTAGTGCCTGACTTGGTCATCCTCCTCTTGTTCTCTTCTACGGTTTTATTTTGTAGGTGATTGGTGCTTCCCTCTTCATATTTCATTTTATCTTGTTTGGATAAATAAAAGGGCATCTTGCCTCAATTACTCTTTGCTAGTTCTTGTTTAGGCATGGCAATATTCTGCCCTCAGGTAAACACAAAGTATTTTCAATTGTATTTGCTGTTTCATTTATTTGCATACAAAATTGTATCAGTCTGAAGAATATTGCTATTTTTTTAAAGGTAGTAATGAAACACATTCATCATTGTCATCATTTAAAATATGTTAAAGATAGCATATTGTTGAGATCCTTATGTTTTATTCCACAATGAACACATTTCATAAATCTTGATGCCATTTAGTATGAAGTTATCCTGAGTCAACATATTTAACTTGTGTAATAATAGTAACAATGATGATGGGTATTAATAGGATGCTTTTTCTCTGACAAACTCGACAAAGCGCTTTATGATGTAAGGTTCAATTACATGACGTACACGAGGATAAAGTAGATTTATCTATGTACGCCATCAAAATATGGTTTTGAAGGACTTCTTACTTAAAGATTCAAGGGATTGAGAGAATTGACATTAATTAGGACCATTCCACACAATGGGTGTACACAGAGAAAACTTTCTTACCAAAATGTACTGGATGCATCAAGGTAATTATGACCGTAATCAGACCGAAAAACAAGGTATATTATAAGGGGTCAAAAGTTCATATAAGTAAGGGGTAGCTTATCATTAGATTGTGATCAGATCATTCTAACATGATTTTTATGTCATTTATAGGCCCTTCAAATCAATGCTCTCATTTACCACTAACCCATGAAAGTACATCTAAATAATGATCACATGATCTTTTATTGGTTCTAGTTGCATAGTTTTGTATCTGTTTGACTGACAGAAGAGAATTACAATAATCCAACCAACTGTTTACGAATGCATTTTTCAACAAATTGTGTTGTAGTATCTTTATCAATGTAGGACCAATTATGTTAATATATTTAAGATGGAACGCAATGATTGACATATCTTCCTTATTTATCCTATACATTTATACTTGTTATCTCCCTGCATTGTGTGACCTATAGGGTATGCAACTCACCAACATTAGCAAATTCTTCGCCATGATTTTAGGCCGAAGGGCACACGCCCAACAGGCTGCTGGATCGCAATGATGATGATGATGATAGTGTATAAACAAACTATCCTGTAATAAATGCACACATTTTTTATATCTTTGAATTAATGATATGATTATTGCCAACATTCCTATGGCTGTAAACATTTAATAGAAATGAATATATTGTGTAAAGATATATTGTCATCTAATTGTATTTGTTTTAATAATACCTTTCAGTTTGGGCAGGTGAAAAGTGTTTGGGTCAGAGAAATGTTAAGAGATTGATGTCGGATTTCCTACACTCATCATGTAATTCTGGTTATTTTTGCAATGTAATGCTTTCATTCCACTCATCTCCTGCAGGAGTCTGACGTGGCAGAGGAAGACAAGGAACCAGAACATGATGAGGAGACCAAGCGTTTGATTGCTGGTAAGTTTTGTTCTATAGTCTTGAAATTTATTACTCTATCTTTCAAACCGGCAGGCCAGTTATAAATATTTGTCATTGCAATGTGCTGCATTAGATTGTCAAGGTTGCTATTGAATTTACTTTGGTTAGCCATCGTTGAATTTGTTTATGAACTATTGTTGGTCGGGTGCAATTGGACCACTTTGTTGGAAAATAAATAATAGATATAAGGTCCAGTAATGAATTTCATGTGAACAAAAATTACCTGAACTAGTACTTAGCGTGTGAAGGGCTACATCACTCTCTTTGGTGGACCTGAAGTTTACAAGACTGGCTTGCTTAAGTCAACCAATTAAAATAAGTGAGAATTAATTTTCAAATCAGGTGCTTTCCTTGTACTGTTTTGCCTGTTTTCTATGGCCCCCAAACAATTGCAATTTGCAAATCTTTTGTAGCTATTACTTGCTATCTGTTTTCTATGTGGGAGTTAATTGTATCAATACTGTTCAAAGTAGCAAATAGTAATTTGGGAGTGTATTGTTGCCTTGTGCACGGTTGGGTTAGTCAAAGTTATGTTTCTTCCTATGAAAACCAAACTCAGGATGTGCAGATCAATCAATTAATTTTGGCATTTCTTTTGGTTAAATGTTTCAATGATAACCAGAGACCATTGTTTTCAAATCAAAGATATTGTCCAGGGCTGCATTTTCACTCTGCCTTTCCTCATTAGTTTTGAATAAGTCCACTCTCATATTTTCACTGTGTTCTTCTTTCCTTACCAGTGGCTGAGGAAGCCAGGCAGAAATTTGAGGAGGCTGACAGAAAGTTGAGGGACCATGAACAGGAAATCAGGTATGTCAGTTTGGAAATGATAGAATCTTATTTGATAGTTTTATATCTGCCCTCCTTTTTTTCACCATTCTCATTGATCCTATCATCTATTTTCCTAAAACAGCATGGTCTATTTTATGTTGATGTGCTATCACATAGAATATGAATTCTGTCACAGAATATTTGTTGTGACAAGACAAATTGATCTTCAAATCCATGACGTGTCTGTATAAACAAAATGTACAAAGTATTTAACAAGTTTTTTTTAATTTTCATGTTATTTCTCAGTGACATCAAGAAATACCTAGAGATTGACTTTGGTCCAAATGAGGAGTATTCTGCTCTGAAAGGTCAATGCTTTGAATACACAGACAGGGAATATACTTACCGCCTTTGTCCCTTTGACAAAAGCACTCAAAAAAACAAGAATGGAGGCATCGAAACATCTCTAGGGTAAGTGTCAATTATTTGTTTTACACATCGTTATTCATCACAAAAGAAATAAGATGATGGCTCCCCTTCCTTGCATGTTTTATAATGACTTGTATCTAATGTTTTATTGGCTGCGTAACGATGATATATATATATATTTTTTTTTTTCATTCTCTGTCATCACCAATGATAGCACTTGGGGTAAATGGCATGGCCCTGGTGAAGACAAACACAGCAGCATGTTGTACGAGAATGGACAAGGCTGTTGGAATGGTCCCAGCAGATCTACCCACGTAAGCATCTAACAGTACACTCCTGTATTTCAGCGCATAGAGGATATGTGCTATATGAGATAAATGGATTTCATTATAATTACAGTCTACTGCCAGTTTCACGACACTTTCTGTTTCCACCCAAAAATATTGGATATGGGAATTTGACCCTGGTCATAAACAAAAATTTTTTTTTTAAAAATCCCTCAGTATTTACTGCTGAATGCTTTGGTTGCATTCTTTGTGTACACAACTCAAACCTTCCACACAGTGTAGTGTCACCTATTTATAGCTCTCTCTCTCTCTCTCTCTCTCTCTCTCTCTCTCTCTCTCTCTCTCTCTCTCTCTCTCTCTCTCTCTCTCTCTTTCTTTCTCTCTTCTTGTCTACTCATCATGTGTTCACCATTTTTGCTTTAAAAAAAGCTATCATATTACTTTTTCCAGCTCTGTATGACCTTTACTCCGATTGACACACTTGACCCAGGTACCTGGTGTAAATGAGAATCAGCTTGCTAAGTCACTCGCATTTGGTTAGAGAGGTCGAGGGTTTGAATCCCGGTGGTGACACTGGGTTTTTTTCTCAAGATCTCCGAGTTAACAAGACTCATCCCACACAGTCCTATCGCAGACAGACCATAAATCGGAGGTGTTGCCTTTTAAATAACCTCCATGGGTTGCAAAGGGCGTTAAGCTAAAAACTTTGAATCAGCTTGCTGGGAAAAGTAATCTGTTATAGACCAGCGTCCTAACCAGAGACTAACAGTAAATTACTGTTACTTGTCAGCTTCAAACTATAGAGACTAGGATAACCTCTGGCCCACTCAGCTCTGTGGCTCCTAAAGAACTTAAAATTGTATTTTCTCTTTTTACAACATTTGATATTAACAGGTGAACCTCCACTGTGGTCCAACAAATGAAGTCACCGGTGCCACAGAGCCAAGTCGATGTGAATACCAGTTTGAATTCACAACTCCAGCCAGATGTGACGCACCAAGAGCTGAAGAGTTTAACAGTGAACACGATGAACTGTAAAGACCTGAAAAAGAATTTATTATATTTATAGTCTTTTTCCGTCCCTAATACTAATAATACTAAAAGTGCTTCGGATTTCTTTCTCTTTTTCTCTTTTTTTTTTTTCTTATTTTTTTTTTAATATTCTTTTTTTTTTCTTTATCAAATTTCCTTTTTGTACTGCATTGCAGTGTAAGGTTTTTTAATATTAATAATTTTAAAAAGTTATCGTTATGAGTAATATTATTATTCCTTGGTAGTACACTTTGATAACACTACTGTTGTTGACATAATTGAGCATAATATCCTGAGTCTTGATTAGCACAGTAAAATGGTACATTCTAATTGAGATTTGTGCGCAGTTCTGATTTATTATATTTGAATAGTATTGTTAGAGATAATAATAGTAATAATAATGCATTGCACTTATTAAGCACAATGGGCTTGGTAATTTTTTAGAATGAATAAGTTGATAAACAGGACAAAGCCTGGATATTGGATGTGCTTGTTGGATGGTTTACCATACATTTGAATGAGGAGAAAAAGAATTTTGGATATACTTTGTAACGGAACGTCAAGTGTTGTGTATTGTTAAGTAATATGAAATAAATGCATATGCAATATTTGTCACACATTATTATTGTTTCACTTGTTGTAATTAGATTCCATCAGGTGATAAAATCCCATGGTCATGGTGAAACATGAAATGGAACCTTTAAACATCATCTTTACTGTCTTTTACCTTATTTTTTCTTGTTAGCTTGTTGGATGGTTTACAAGTGATTATTCAGGCTCTCTTCTTTCAAAACAAAACAAAAAATGCAGTCTGTCCTTCTGACAATTCAATAATGGCTGGGAGCAAAGGGACATGTTTTGTTTTAATATTAATATCCATGTTGGCCTCCCTCCAGTACACCACTGTCTTGTCCGAAATTCTTGTTCCTATAAAGGGGGGGGGGGGGGGGGGTGAGGTAATGGTAACGGGCCTTTGGCATGGTTTTTAACTGCTATGGAGATTAAATGTAATGGACATAGGAAACAATAGCTCAAATTTTCTCTCTCTCTCTCTCTCTCTCTCTCTCTCTCTCTCTCTCTCTCTCTCTCTCTCTCTCTCTC
>JAUELH010295909.1:0-10321 GCA_031471375.1 Hermissenda crassicornis | reverse complement strand
ACTTTCCCAACTGTCCACACTACCATCACTTTGATACCCTAGCTCCTCACCAGAGTCTGAATCAAATCTATAGTTTTCAAATTCACTAATTTTTTGTACAAAAAAATGGATAAAAAATAGAAATAATGCTCAAATCGATCTGAAAAAATTCCACTGACTTTGTTTACTTGTGGTCTAATTATTAGAGTTACGTCCCTTGCGAAATTGCTCAGTACAGAGCTTTAGTAGCCGTCATTGCACGGCCACTCCAAACGGCGATAAAAATTGCCGTCGGTACTAAATGGTAATAATAAAATGGCGATAATTATCGCCGACGGTACTGTAAGTGTTAACACAATTCAAAATTTTATTCTTCAATCGGTCCACCACTCCAACCATCCGCCAATCGTCTTTCAATCCAATCCCCCATCCAACAATCCATCAATCTATGAATCCACCCACCTTCTTCTCATATTCACCCAATGCCTTAGACGCCTCTTTCAAATACGCTTCCTTGAGTATCCTGCCCTGGGCCCGGAGTGCCTCATCCTGCCGTTGTTGGGCCAATACGTTACCACACCTGTTCTGGCATGGGGCATGCTCCACAGCTCCACGCGGCTGCCCTCCTGAAAAAATGTTACATTGTAGAACGTTAAACAATGAGTGACAGCAACTGAAACTGTGTGAATAGAAACCATAGTGGTGTAGTGGTATATATGGTTAAATCACTCACTTTGGTTGGAGAGGTTGTGGGCTCCAATCGTGGTGGGGACACTAGTTATTTTTTCTTCTCAAGACCACTGAGTTTTCAAGACTCAATCCTTCACAGTCATATCGCATACAGACAATAGTAGGTTTAGTAGACTTGAGTCAATCAAATGAAATGGAAAAATGATCCTGTGGCCCAGCACTCCTCCCTGAGAGACCCAACCCCCATCCTGTGCAGGTTGGTAGTGCAGTGGTAACACACTCGCTTCATAAATGGGAGGTCAAGAGATTGAGACACTAGTCGGACAGTCCCTCAACCTTATGGATCATGAATTCCGAGGTCCCATCCTTTATATATATATATCATAATCTTAATGTATCTAAAGGGATGTTAACTAACAACACCCTTTAGAACTATTTTTAGTCCCTGCACCATCACCTTTAATGATCATGAAATCGGGTGGCAATCGTCCTTCCCACTCATCACTTCCATCACAGCAGTCGCACAGTCCGTCATTGACACGGCTTGATGGGAAGGATTGACTGGGCGTGCCAGGAAGTTGGTGCTGGCAATAAAACCTGAAATAGTAACAGTAACAACGCATTCATTGTTTTTGTGTTTGTTTGTTGAGAGAGAGAACAATTACATTATTTAATGCTAGGATATAGTAATAGAAAGATGATAGGATTTAAAACTTTATTTGTCATAATTTATTAAATTATATGTGTCATCTTTTCTTGTTTAATTGTTGTAAAGAGAGGTCATCAACACAAATAGATTGTGCAGTGTATGAAAAAAATAAGATAGGATTTGTAGTTAATAGATTAAATAATAGAAGCACACCCTACCAAAGACACCTTTGTTGTTATCTAGTTATCCGTTTGATGGTTTGTTAGAAAGAAAACACATCTCTCCATAATTCTGTCAAATTTGCAAACACATCTACACGAGCATACACATACACCCTTCTTCTAATTAATTGCGACAGTGAGCACAAAGCAAAGAAAATGATTATTTTTTTATCTTTTGATTTTCCATTAAAATTTAGTACTTGATATATATATATATGTCCTCCACGGTTCCTCAACACCTCCTTGACATGTTATGACACAGAATCGATAAAAATTTTGCAGTTTTCTGTGATTGGTCTGTCATCATACCACGGTTAAAAAACGGCCACATGGAGCTTATCCATCGGGCAAGGTCTTTGTTGAAAAATGTCTGAATCATATATATATGACATAGTGGTTCCCAATATGAGACAGCTTTACCCTGATGATTCAGGCATTTTTCAAGACCTTATTTTAGAATAGCCAGCCAGGCAACTATCCGGATATAAACCCAATGGAAAATGTATGGCCTATCGTCAAGAACCGTGGAGGATCGGATATATCAAGTACTAAAAGTGCCACTGGATTTGATATATTTTAAAAAAACATAAATGAATGATATTCTTTGATTTGTGCATACTGTCACAATTTATTTGAACAAGGGTGTATAATACAAATATTCACAAATATAAATGCACATAAGCATCACCACACATGAAAGCTTGTACACATACATACACACACACACACACACACACACACACTTACCGTCCGTTGGGACATGCAGAGGTGCCGGGTTCATCAGAGGAATCGGGACAATCACAAAAGTTGTCATTTATCTGGTCAGCTCTGATACGTATCTGTATGTGAAAAATCATCACACATGATGGTAAATCATTGGCACAACAAACACACAATAACAAATACGTTTGCTAGAAGAAGGTTATATATAAATCAAACAAAAACTACACTAGGCTAAACTATTTGCCATCAGTTTCAAGACATCCAATTCCCCTGACCCCTCTTTCTTCTGACCACTACAGCTTAATTTTTAACATATATATATAATATATATATATGTGAACTTGGTGAAAATGATAAAATGATACAAAAACATCACATCTTTTTTTTTTTTCAAACTGTGGATGAATTATAATATTTCGTATACAAACAGTAAAGCAAAGGAAGATAATTTGGGTATATTTTACACTCTCTCCCTCTCTTTACATTGAAATCTTCATTTTTCCAAAGTCAGGGTCAACTCTAATACTAAGCTGCCTCAATTTCGATGGCAAACCTCATCTACCTATGGGAAGAGGTTGTTTTTTTTCTTTCTTATTTAATTTCAAAAACGCCCTTTACACAACACAATGTAACAGATTCTGCAATAGAACTATATATATATGGAATTGAGCCATGAAAACTTGTAGATCTTTAGAGAAAAATAGTGTTACCATGACCATCAGGATTAGAAATCAAAACCTCTCAAACCAAAAATGCAAATGACTTTTATCCTTGTACATCACTGGTTTATCCCGCATTTAAAATGCTTTTTTTTTTTACCTCCTCAATCAATTTCATATATAATATATATATATACACTTTCACTTGTTTCATACTTATATACTGCACTTTTACTAATTCACTTCTAACTGACCTGGCTGTTCTTCAGACAATGGAACATATTGTCATCATCAAGTTTATACTTCTTGAGTTCGGCTGTAATCACTCCCCTGACAAAAGGCGCATTTCTTTCACCGTCGGCTGCTTCTTTAATTCTGATAGGAAGTCTTCCCTTCACTTGATTATTGTTCTTGATGGTGTCACCTTTGACCTTTTTGCCATTTGCCTCCTTCACATAGTTGTTTTTCAAATAGTGATTATTCCTGGCTTCCTTTTGAGTCTGTACTTTGGGGTCATGTTTGGCATCTGCATTCTCTCTGACCTTCTGGTCACGGAATTCAATATCTTTCCCATCTAGCTGGTACTTGCTGTCTCCGTCAATGATGCGATTGCGAGATATCACGACTGGATTGTGCTCATCTCCATCTCCAATTTGACTATCGTCAATCGATTCCATAAACTGGCTGTTGTCCATTTTCCGTGACGCTTGACTGAGTCGTGACATGGTCAAGGCTTGCAGTAAATAGAATATGATGCCGATGATCAGGATCAAACCGAGGGTTTGGTATTTTCGTTTAAACAAAGATTTCATATTCCTACGACATACACCAGGACATAATCTCCATCAAAAACTTATATTTGACTGTAAACTTGGATTATAACCTTAAAAGTAGAAGCACTCCCAAATCACAGATGTCAACATGTTCTTAATTTTTTTTATTTTAAGCATTCTTCAGCCTGATACTCCATTGCTGTGTTTATTTGTAAGGTCTTCAATCACAACGGGGATCACTTGGAAAGAAGAAAACATTAATTTCAAAAAATTAAAATGTTCAGTATTAGTATATATATAATACCTAAATGCTGCAGTCTACAAACTACTGTTTTTTTCCCATGATATAGACTTTAATAAAAGAAGAAAAAAAGCATTTCTAAACTTACATCTATAACACTACGGTATGAGATGTAATATAGGACTAGGAGCCAGTCCAGAGAGACCACGTCAGTGTGTGTCACTGTCACCACAACCTTTTTAGTTTAATTTTCAACTTTCCAACTTTTACATTAAAAAAAAGTGATTTATTTTTCGTCTGCTAACGAAATCATATCTTATGATAGCTAGACTATAGACATTAGAACACACATCATGTAATATAGGACTAGGAGCCAGTCCAGAGAGACCACGTCAGTGTGTGTCACCACAACCTTTTTAGTTTAATTTCAACTTTCCAATTTTACATTTTAAAAAAGTGATTTATTTTTCGTCTGCTAACGAAATCATATCTTATGATAGCTAACTAATAGATTAGAACACACATCCATCATGTTATACACAATTTTTTCGACCTGCTACTACTTTGGTCAAACCAGCACGAAAAATCATTTAACCATGATTGATATGCATTATTTATGTGTTATCTATGAGAATCAATAAAGAGCAACCTTTTTGACAACACTATTTACCTCTACCTACACACAGGTAGAAGTTGGAAATTATGACACCTAAAAGTTACGAGCTCGTCTGAGAAAGAAGATACAAATGACACTGTGTTGTTTCGGAACTTTCTATCATCTGAGTTTTAGAAAATGGCTGTCAATTGGCCGAGGAAGTGTCAACAAGGTTCGATAAACACTCCCCCTTATTATTTTGACTGTTTAAGAATTATCTTGGGTATTTTATGTCATTAAATGCTCACATTTCTATTTCATATTTGTATCTTCTACAAATTGCTCTTTGGATACTGAATTCACATTCTCTTTTGGTGTCTGCATTAGTCTCAATTAGGAGGGTCAGTCTGTTACTGTTGTTAGTGTTGTAACTGGTTAAGTTTTTTGTACCTGTCCTACTGAGTGAGTTTGAGTCTTGAGTACGTACTCTGACTGTTGTTACTGTTACTACTGTTTGTTACTTTTACTTTATCTTGACTCTTGACTGGTTGAGCTTGGGAGGACACACTCAATTCTCACGACACTACCACTGGTGACTGATGACACTGCCCTTCATGGTCCAACTGAACAGAAAATTATCAGCCAGGGAAGAGAGGAACCGATTCATGATGGGTTCTTAATAAACTTAATTTATTTAATTCATTTCTTTCGTAACCAAGAAGAACAAATTGGCCTTTTGATCCATTTCCATTAACGTTCTATCACTGTCAGTACGATCATCATAATATTAAGATACAAATATATTAGAGAGTAAGATTTTAATTTTCTTCCATTTTGATATTTTTCTCACAACCATTAAAATTAATATGATAAATTTTATATCTCTGTCTTCTCTTTCTTGTTTTGTATCCTGCAATGTTTCTCTAGCTTGTTTTTAGTTTTAGATGTCTACTCACCATTTGAAATGTTTTGCAAAAAATCAAGATTATCTTTTCCTTTACATGATTATTCTACTTTGACTTTTATTTGCAGATTGAAACTTCAAATGGATACCGACACGTCATTATTTGTCAAATTGTTAAAATGTATAGGAATTGACTATCATCTGCTTATGCTTTTTTTTGTTTAATACTGATGGCTGAAGTGATTTATGTTATACAAGCATGACTTAGTCTTGTACGCAGGTAACAGTCTAGTGAACAATTTCAATGGCAACGAGTGTTGATTATGGCCAGACGGCTGAGGATCATCAATCCCTCCTTGTCCTTGTAAGACACACAGGGTCTGCTCTCTCCTCACAAGTATTCAATTGTGCTTTTGAAAAAATTGCACGCATCAATGTAATCCATGTGGAGGGTCAGCAGAGAAATATTGTCATCAATTTCCGTAAAAGTTACCCAACAGATTTCAACGCCTGGGGAGATTTCCAAGCCCATCGCAAAGTCCTGGGTTTGATATCGATTGGTCAATGTACAGACCAATCTGAATTTGAGGATTTGTTTGCATGTTACAAAAATCTGAAAGGGGAGTACTCGTCGAGTATCATCAACTCACGCTTTATCGTGTTTGGCCTGAATACTGACGGCACGCCCATTTATGCAGACGAGGTTGATGACAATGGCAACCAGTCTGACTCTGGCGGAAATGTAGATAACAAAAACCTCCAAACGTCCTGTGATATAGAGAATTATTCTAAGTCCTCAAATGCCATAAACAACAACTCTGGCACAAAGTCTTCAAATGGAACCTTATCCCCTTTAGCAGAGCAAGAAGAGGATTCAGAAAGTAAAGGCCAGAACTCCTCGTTAAGTCCTACCAAGATTAACGATGCAAGCTCCCAACGCTCAAACGTCAAAGCTTCTCCCAAGCGTGGACACAGACGCCAGCACAGTAACAGTCTAACCAAAGAAGGTAGTGGTGCTGAAATTGTGTTCTATCCAAATTTGGACACTGCTGCTGATTTTGAAGAGCGCATCAAGGAGTTTGTGACTTCTCTGTTCTACGTTTTGGAAGGCAAGCGGCTCGATCGATCCTTTGAACGAAATGACAAGCTGTCATTGCTGTGTGCTCCATTTGAAAGAAAAGATTTTGTTGGCGTTGACACTGATACAAAGTGAGTGCTCTTTTGTGTGACTTACTTTTACTTGTTGGAAGAATATTAACTAACTTTGTTAAAAAAGTAATTGAAAAAATTAGTTTGGCAGTGCTTCTCTACCTCTGTTAAAACGTATTTAATTAAGCCCCTGTCTTACAACGGATGGTTGGCAGGTGCCTCTGGTAGGGTGTCGACTCTCCTGCTGGATCTTTGAACTAATCTCATGTCATGATCTCACTATTTTCCCTACACTATAACTAAAGATCTTTATTGAGTCAAAAATAATAATATATATAATAATATGCTTTCTTTCAACAAACAGAACAAAAAAATTACTCTTACCCTTTAATCAATGAATGTAAACTTTAAATTGTTTCA
This sequence comes from Hermissenda crassicornis, assembly GCA_031471375.1. Lineage (NCBI taxonomy): Eukaryota > Metazoa > Mollusca > Gastropoda > Nudibranchia > Glaucidae > Hermissenda > Hermissenda crassicornis. The sequence goes on along the minus strand of JAUELH010295909.1, from coordinate 3,318 downwards.
AGTTACCATGCCATAGTCTTTCAACAAGTAAACTAATTTGTTTCTGTATTTATACTCTTCAACTTTATTATTGACTGCGGTGTCTTCTTGTCCAGATCATTCCGTAAGAAGTGTATGGGTCGGTTACGCAAGCACCTGGGTGATTTATGTCTTCAAGCCTCAATGCCAGGGGAGGCAATTCTACACTACAACACAGCTTTGGACCTTCTGAAGTCTGTCAACGACTTCATGTGGATGGCAGGTTGGTAGTCACATGACTCATTGATTGATCACATGGTCACTATGCTGGGAAACCAATTACTCATCTTATGGTGGAGTCTTGTGCATAAATTAAATTTCCATTGAGTCTTTTTTCCCTTTTATTTTTTTCTTCTGGCTAAAATGAAATAAATAAACATTGATTTCAATATAATGTTAGTACTTTTAAATTGACTTGGGGCAATCTTTCCTTTTTTGAACGGATAAGTCTGTGATTTGAATGTAAAAAGGTCACTTTTTTAGACCTTTTTTTTGGAATTATCAATGCCCTGGTCTATTTTGACAGTCGGAAGAATTGTTATGTTTATTTTATCACTAAAAGCTGTGTTGATCCATCATACAATACAATTATTTTTTTGTCAGGTTGTCTGGAGGGTCTGTGCTGTGCCTCCATCATCCTCGCCATACCCAAAGAACCCCACCTGCCGGGGCTACGCAGGAACCTGTCATTCCAGAGCAAGGGGTCGTCTATGGCAAAGGACGTCAAAGGGAGAAGCGGTGGGTGTGGCCTGACCTGACTCACTGCTGTATTGCATTATTATTATTGTTCCAGTCAAACAGTGTCACTGATTGGTTAAAAGGTTTTTTTTTAACAAAAATAAAAAAGTATTTAGTTGAATGCCCTTTGCAACACATGAAGGTTAAATGATAGGTAGCACTTCTGATCATTTCCATTTTTTTTATAGATCAATAAAGTTTACCATATATCTTATCTTATCTTATCTTATATTATAGTCAGTCTGTGATAGGGTTGTGTGGGATTGAGCCTTGAAAACTCTTGAGGATAAAATTAAGTGTCATCATTGGGATTTTAACCCACAAGCCCTTGAACCAATTATACAAGTGGTTAAGCTGTGTTTCAAACTGACAACTTCTCGACACAAATACAAGTGACTTAACCACAACACCATCGGCTTGCCTAAAATATTTTTAGGGGTGAGACTCTGTATAACAGGTAATACGGGTAAGCAGATGCCAGACAACTTCTCATTGCACTACAGACAATGTCACCTGGTCATTAGGTTTGTAGACTGAAATAATTTTTTCTAAAATTGTAATTTGTAATCCTGATCTTTGTCTTTCTCTGTCATCACATCATGTTATTTTGATGGAGATTGGTTGATACCTGGGGTCTACTTTTATTCTATCAATTTATCCTCTCCTCTTGCTGTTTCCCATGCAGTTTGATTTCTATAATAACAATTGGTTTTAATGGTCCGTCTCTTGCAGGGTCCAGCTACGCTAATGGCCTTGACCTCCTGGGTGAGGTGGTGACCCAGCAGACCTTGAACCAAGATGATGTCATCGACAAGTTCAAGGAGGCCATCACATTCTACTCCAAGGTTTGTTGACATCTGGCAGTGTGTGCTGGGAATGATGTGGGCGTGTCATCTTGAGGGGCAGTGTCATTTTATAGCTGGTTTATTTTTGAATCATTCATTGCTTAGTTCCTGTTACATTTTCTATCATCAATTCGGTCGTCCAGCTAAAAGAATTAGAGTGAAAGAAAAGAGATGAATACTGTATTGAATGATGAGATGAAATAATATTTCAATTTTGTTCTCTCTCTCTCTCTCTCTCTCTCTCTCTCTCTCTCTCTCTCTCTCCCTCTCTCTCCCTTTCTCCCTCCCTCCCTCACCCCCTTTCCATCCTTCCATCACTATCTACCCTCTCTTATTTTTACATTTTAATTCTATTTAAATCCCTAGTTCAAGAATGCTGCTGTGATAGAGATGGAGATTTCATTGAAAGCTTGTCGCTTCTTGATTCTACATCATGTAAGTGTTTTGATTTTGGCTGTCTATTCAATTGCCTGCTTTGTTTTCTCTGTGAAAATCTTTCACCTCATCACATCTAGTAGGGTCTGCTTTTGTTTGACTTTTCACTAATCCTGTCATCTTACTATTTTCCAGCCTTGTATGACGTATATTGTCTTGAGCGCTCTCTTCCAACAAACAAAACAAACAAACAATACCAAACCCCACTGATGTTTTCAAGACCATCCACCTCACATTGATGATTTAGATAATGTAGAGAGCCTAGGAACAATTTGTAAGTGTTTGATTCTTGTTGTTTATGAGTTTTATATATGTGTTCATTGCATGCCTTCCAATTTTCTATTCCAGCGATACCTCCAGGCCTCAGACTTCCTTCAAAACATTGTCTACATCAACCTGCCTTCACAGGAAGATGACAAGGTAGGCCTTTCTTGGGCTTTTTTTCTTCTTATAGTTTCTATTTTTACTATTTCTGTCAAATAGTTAAAGAAAAGAACCTGGAAATAGTTGTAGGATTCATTTATTTATTTACTTTGATTTAAAAGGAGTTGATAAGTTATTTGAATTGAATTGAATTGATGTACTTTCATGCAAACATTTAAGATGTGTATGAACAATTAATTCTGTCATCTTACTATTTTCAAGCACTTTTATGATTGGTATATATTGCTAATATGCCCTCTTCTATTTTTAACAAAGATATAAAAATAACAGATGCAAATATTTATTGGACAAACAACTAACGTTCTAAAACCTGACTGTTGTCCTTTTCCTGGTCCCAGATTCAGCGATACAACACACTGTCCAGTTTGTACCAGCAGATTGGATTCCATCGGAAAGCAGCCTTCTTCAAACGCGTGTCTGGCATGCACTGCACCATCCCCGACAGCTGCCCCAACTGGGCGCAGTGCTACGACCTCCTGCTGCAGTGTCTGGAGGGCTACAGTTTGTCTGTCAATCCCAGGGATATGGATGCTGATGGTGAGAGGGAGGAAAAAAAATGGGTGGCGAGAGAATGATGGTGGGTGATAATGAGAGGGATTATTTATAGGGGCATCACACTGCTATTCTTAAAATGATCCCAAGACAAGGACTGGAGTATCTTTATCTATAACATCTTAATGACGGATTCTACAGAAGCTTTCCACCCATTTACTTTTTCAAACCAAAAACTGTCAAATTTTAAAATTGATCAATGGGGACACATTTGGTACCAAATGAAAGGTTGATATCTAAGGTTTATGAAAATGTAAACATCTTGAGCTAGACCTATACTATGAAG